>JAOVVB010195327.1:0-10980 GCA_028570985.1 Heterobranchus longifilis
TTTAAAGACATCATCTTGGACTCTGAGAAACTGGGATGGACATTTTCCACTATTTTCTGACATTTTATAGACAAAACGATTAAGTCGATTAATCGAGAAAGTAATCGGCAGATTAATAGATTATGAGTATAATCGTTAGGTGCAGCCCTATCTGTATGAGACGCACCGAGCTTTCAACGAACTCCAATGTAAACCCATCTGTCATGTAACATAGTATATGATTCTACTTTTAGTTTTAGAATTGGTCAGAATTGGTAGAATCGGTAGATAAATAGTTGTTCATTCATTTTTTTACACAAAGTTTCGGATGGTGATAACAGGGCAGCTGGAATCAATACTGCAGGGTTTGGATCCTCCTCTAATTTCAATAATAGATTTACAAGCATATTGATGAGGTGATAGCAGCTTGAAAAGTACTAACAGCTAATGATAAAGCAAGTTTAATTTGATAAAATCTTGTATACATATAAATAATTGTTATGGCATCACTGATATGAGCATTAGCATGTGACATGAGTAATCTAGTGACCTTTTGAATCGTCTTTAGCTACTTTCCATTGGAAATAATTGGCAGCAGTGGTGAAGCTGTGCATGCGGTGTCAGTTTGCCAAGGCATCGCCTCAGGGAGGAGAGTAAAGCCCCGTAGAGGGAGGCTGGAGCTTGTGTGGAATTTAAAAGATAATTTTGCCAGACGTTTTGGAGATAAGATAATAAGCCTCGCTGACCTTACAATATTATGTCATTTATTTAGAACCAGATTTCTTTCTTTACCAGTATCTTTTCTCCACTCATGTTTAAAGGAAGAGTTTAGGGAAACAGGCTTCATTCACTTTCTTGCAGAGATGAGACGATCGATATCGCTCTGAAATCTATACAGTAAATATAAGGCTCCATCCAGGAGGCGGTTAGCTTATCTTAGCATAAAGACAGAGGAAATAAGGGGAAACGGACAGATTTTTCCCCCCCTTGGACACAGGTTACACACAGGGTCGTAAAAAAGTCTATTTTTTAAAGCATTAAATGTAATATCCTTAAAATAAGGCTACATATTGACTTTAATTTACAAGGGTCTTACTTTTTTTTTTCTTGTCCTTTCGTAAGATAAAATAAATACCGTAATGTCATGAACAAATGTCAAAGTATGTCTTGCACAAGCCAATTGTCAGGAAAAAAACAAAGTGTTATGCGCTTTGCCGCTAACAAGCTAACGTTAGCTCGTCGCCTCAGAATGAGAAAATGTTGTTTTAACCCTAAGTGACCCTACTTTCTAGGGCTTAACATCCATATTGATTTTCCATGTCCTTGCCGTGAAGTTGGCAATAAACTTTGTTCAAGTGGTTTTAAAAAAGTCTTAAAAATGTAACTTTGAGAACCCTGAGGGTACCCTGGGATGAAGCCAAACTAGCTTTCAGCTTCTCACTAAATAACACAACATGTGTTTAAACCGAACACACACGTGTAACGATGTGTTTCCCTGCGTTCTCAGTCTTTATGCTGAGCAGCTCCCTGCCTCCAGCTTAGTTTTTTAACAGACAGATATGAGAGTAGTATCGATCCTCTCATCAAACTGTCAGCAAGAAAGTGAATAAGCGCATCTGCTAAAATGTCTTTGGAGTCTTTTTGAGTTCACAAAACATTTGTATAGTTCTCATCCGGAGTGGTTTGATAGAGTGAGCTGCTGGGCATCTGAGCAGGAAACTCAGCGGGTGATGGACAGAGGTTGCACGGTAACGCTCAAATTATTTTTGTGAGTGACAGAAGACAAAGAACAGGATTACGTATTTAAAATACAAAATATGAGTAACTGTAGTCCCTTACAGTTTTAATTAGTGGCATTCTGAAAATAGTCTTGAAAAATAGATTACTAGGAGGGATTGCTTTATTACCTCCACCAAGGAGGTTATGTTTTCCGTTTGTTTGTTTGTTTGTTTGTTCGTTTGTTTACAAAAAAACTACTGGCCTGATTTTCATGAAACTTGGTGGAAGGGTGTAGCGTGGGCCAAGGAAGATCCCATTACATTTTGGAGCGAATCCAAATCATGATGCGGATACACAAAGTATTTTTACCTTCTGTTAACATTGTGAGATAGAGCATGGCTTTGGTGGAGGTCTTCGCTCTCCGAGTGCCCGTCTAGTTTGTTTTTCTTATATTTGCTCTAAAATTCATATAGGCATGCATTTCCTATGAACAGATTTTTTTTTTTTTTAGTGCACCTGTCACATGTCAGAGGAGAAGCACAGCCAGGACACTGTCAGGAACGTGTTTTTGGAGATCTAATTTCCATTTACCTCGGAAGTAAGAGCTCAGAACTGCGAATGACCTCACACCCGAGTTGACAGCGTTCCAGTAAAACAAGTCAGAAAACCATTATAAGTTGTGCGAGCCAGTTCAGCAACAACACCGGTCGTTAACACATTACGCAGTGTTTTGCTCATACAGACAGAAGATGGACAGGTGTGTGTGTACGACTGATTTAATGAGGCACAAATAAGACAGAAGTGCTAATAAACTAGGGCTGTCCTCGACTAAAGAAATCCTTAGTCGACTAAAACTCATAGGATTTTGTCGACTAATCGATTAGTTGATTTAATCGACAGATCTGTAAAAAAAAAACCTGCAAAAGCACCACTTTAAATCTCGTCTTTACCAGAGATGTGCTCAGAAGTTTCTTGGAAATAAATCAATAGGTATGAAAAAAAAGCATAAAAAAACGACTAATCGACTAAAGAAATCTTAGTCGGCCAATCAAGAGAGATCAATCGAGAGGGCAGCCCTATAATAAACAGTATATTACTGCAGCTTTGACTACTGTTAGATTTTGCGGTCGGGGTCGGTGAGGTTTGTCTGAGAGTTTCTGATTTCAGGGGACGTTCCAGTTGAAATGTCTGACTGGGAACTCGGAAATTCCAATTTTGCAGTTCAAATGCAATGCAGAAAAAATTAGCTCAGAAAGACCATTTTGAAATATTCCAAAAGTAATCCAAAGTATTTAGAATATGTTACTGAATTTGAATCATCTAATGTTACAAATTACATTTTAGGACATGTATTTAGTAATCTGTAGTGGAATATGTTTTCAAAGTAACACCTGCTTGTGACCTTCCATGTTTAGACAGTATGAAATGAATTTTTAAAAAACAAAGTTTGAATGTGAGAGAAGTCGTCATGAACTAGAGGGGAGTAGAAATAGGAAAAGAAAGTAGATGGCACCCTTGGGCCTCTGGCTGTGTCATTTTGTTGAAACCCATCACTGTGCCAGTCTGTATTCCCTTTGGGCTCTATTACAGCCCATACCAGCTCCTGCTGCCCGGCCACATACAAACATAATCCCTCTGCGGTGTAGTGAAGCCAGGAGCTCGGGGCAGGGCGCATGTTTAACATCTCGATTCTTCTTATTCCACTGTGGGGGGGAAGCGGTCTTGGCAAGATCCCGCTCCAAGATCAACACGAGGTTGACGGCCATCTGGTGTACAGCACTGAAAATCCTCGAATGGCAAATACCACCCACAGCCTGGGCTCCGTCTCCTAACAAACACAGCAGCAGCAGGCTCCAACAATCAGCCAGGCAGGCCGGCCCAACAGCAGACCAACGGCCCCAGACCAAACTATAGGGAGATTAGATCAAACAAACGATCCCGCGCGCGTGGGAAGGTGGCACGTCTCTTTAAACAGAGAGGTGATTGGTTTTGTACTCTTTTATTTATAGCAGCGTTTATCTGGAGGGAGAAATAGACTTTGCGAAGGCCAGGAGGCTCAGTCATCCGGGGGAGCAGGGTTTGTGAGCCAGTCAAGGCTGTGCACCACACCATGGGGGACGGACCGGAGCCGTGCACGCGGGTGCGATTATCCTCCTTCGCTAACATGCCCTGTCTGGGTCATCATTTTGTATGAGAGCTGCTATAAATCATTTTTACTGCAATGGAAACATCTATTGTGATTGCATGCCCTTCTATTGGCAAATGTCATTGTCATAATAATACCCGGGAGGTTTCGCTTTACTGTGATTATGAGTGCCACGCAGATGTGGCGTGTAGGTGGGCAGCACCAAATAATCTGAGTGAAGAACATCCTCAGGGGGAGGTTGACTTTTATACAGCCGTTAAGAGCTCATGTATTAAAAGTTCTGTGTGGAAAAGTTGAGTACAAACAGGAGGAATAGCGACAGTGTAGCTCGGTGGTCACATCCATTAAAGGCCCTTAAAATATATTTTCTCAGTCAGCTTCTTTCTGTAAGCGACGAGATTCCACATCAACACACTGTTTTCTGTGAAAGTCATTTTGGTGATTTCACAGGAGACATTTTTGTCCGTGCTTTTCGGAGGTTTAGTTGAGGGATTTCACATACCTTAGTGCACCAGTCAGAACTGAGCAACATACAAATCAAAATGTGATGACAGTTGTGAGGTCGTTTGGCCACTGTCAATCAAATCCAATGAGCCTTGCAGTCCTGATCAGCAAATCTCCAGCTTTTGAGGGTTAAACTCAGACTGCACACAATATGGACGTAGTCTCAGTGATGTCACACATAGGTTTCTGAGAAGCCCTTGTGAAGCTCAATGTGGGTGGCTCCGGGCGGAGATATACTTGCTGTTTAACATGTGTTTGCGTACAAGTCACGTCAAGTTAATTTCTGAGTACGTACACAACCAACGGACCAAACAGACGCAGGATGGGCAAAAAAATGGACAAAGAAGTGGAGCTGAGGTGGTCCAAATGACGGCACCCACCTGTCACTTACCGCCCTTAATTATACAGAACTTTAAGCCTTAATATACATCTATTTTTTTCATAAAAATTCACCCCCCATACAGTTGTCATGAACAGGGAAATTAGCTACAGAAACCAAAACAGTTTTTTGTATCTGCTGTAAAGTTGGGTATTTTAACATGGGGGTCTATGGGGATTGACTGTTTTGGAGCCAGCGTCAAAGACCAGTTTTTGACACTCGTGCGTTGGCTTCATGTGCAGGAGTGGTGGATCACACTCTTATAAATGTTAATAGCTAAGGAAGTTTTGCTTATTTAGTCATGAATATCAAATGTTATAAAGAAACACAGACGATTTTAAATCAAGTTTTCAGGCACTTTACAAGTCACGAGGTGTGTCCCAATTCCACGCTACATACTAATGTGTACAGTTTGTACTGCATACTAATTTTCTAATCAGAGCGTTTCCATGACTACAGTACAAACGATTTCAATTTCATTCCTGTCTGAATGAAGAGGCGACAAAGTGTCATAAATAATACAGACATGTTCAGCTAAAATCAGGCAGATTTAGTCTTAGTTAAACTTAATTTTATCACTTTTCTAAAGTGAATAAACCGTATTGGGAAAGTTAGATAGATTCTAAGGGCCTGTGACTGACAGGGGCCCTAAAAACAAATTTGAAAAATTTATAATTTTTAACCTTTCATCAACAATATAATATTTTATTTACAATGTACTAATAAAAGGGTTTATTTTTCTTTTCTTGTTTTTGGCAAAAAGTTTGCTTGCAACAAATAGTGAATTCCACTGTGTGCAGAATGTTGCATGCATGTCTGCACACTGTTATATTTTCACAGCTCACTAAATATCGTACACTAACTATTGCACTACAGGAGACTTAGGTAAAGTTATTTAAAGATTTGAATGGGTGGATTGGGTTCTGGAGGTGTGGAGTTTGCAGGGTTGGCATGGCCTGTGGTACTGGGGCCAAATGTGACATCTTTTCTCTGGTGGCGCCCCTGCTCACAGCCTGCCTAGTATTAGTATGCAGTCCAGAATTAGGACAAGGCTCTGCACATACAGTAGGTGAGTAGGTAATTTACTGAATAGCCGTTATTTGCTTAAGTGCAATGAGATGCATGAAACAGGCAAATCCTATGAGCTGTATGCAAAAGGGAGAAATATCCTTTCTTTGTTTCTGCAGCATGCAGACACCAGCTCCCGGCAGCTTTTTGAAAACAATATCCTCCAGGAACCAATATGTCAAACATTAGCATGCAGAGCAACTGACTAGCTCACAGAGGAATCCTGTTGTTTGGGACTTGGGATGTGTCATCCTGAGTTAAGGATGTGTCAGCTACCAGGGTGGCTTCCTGCTTCCCCATCACCCTCCACTGCACCCAATACATCTATGTAACTCCTTTTCTCCTTCTCCGTCTCCCGGTCTGTACAGTCACATATCAGGTCCTCTTTACTGACACAGGATCCTCCCCGTCTCTCTGCTTAGCTGTTCATAGATCAATCCTCTGCCCGTTTAGCTAATTGTGGGCTATTGTGAGCGGTGTGTAATTCATCCCCAGGCGTGATCCATCAGCCGATCGATCGTATTGACGTGCAGAAGTCTCGACATGTGTTTATCACAGCGCCGCAGAGAACACATGCAGAGGGAGGCTGACGGATGTTCCTTCATGTTGATGAATATGGAGCGACGCACTCAAGTGGGACGAAAGTGGAGTTATGCTTAATGCAAATATTATTTCAAAGTTTATATGAATCTTAATGTTATTTATTAGTATTTTTATTGTATCCATATCTCCTATTTTTGTGACTAATATGCCTTAGCTGGTGTTACAGCACAATTTGAAATTGTGAGTGCGTAGTTTGACATTTTAAAATCTTCACTCAAGGTCCACTTACTAGCTTTTTTGTCTTCAAAAGGCTTTGGAAAGCACTGAAATCTGGTATTTCCACAGTCAAAAAATAACTTTAACACTTAGTGCATACTCGACTGTATTTATCTATTTATATATTTTCATCTTTCTATCTAGTTTCCTTCCATCCATCCAGCCTACACACTTATGCATCCAGCCGTCAAAGTGGCCTTTTTTCTGCTGGATATACAATAACTGTAGTTTTTTTAAAACATTTTTTTACTAAACTTAAAGTAGTTTTGTTGCCTAAACCTAATCAGGTAGTTCTGTTTCACAACCAACATATATAGTACGAAATATTTCTGAAGATATCATACAAACTATATTGTGCATAGGTTTTTGTGAGGTATCACACAAATCTGTTCATGAGAATATGTTGACTTTTTCTTGTGCTCTTGAGTCAAAAGAAATGCAGAAACAGTTAATCGATTAATCAACCGATTAATGGTTTTTCATTCATCAAAACAAAAATACCAAACATTTGCTTGTTTTTCTTAATTGTGATGATTTGCTGCTTTTCTCAGTTTCATATCATAAAAAAATATATAATATTTGGGCTTTGGATTGTTGGGTAGAATAAATTAGAATTTATTTGGGCTCTAACGACTAAGTGATTCATAAAAAAACAATGTGATTGATTATTCAACAAAAAAAATGATCATTAGTTGCAGCCCTAGTCAAAAGTCGTATTGTTTTTTGGTTATATGACAGATGCCTGATTCTGTAAACAACACGGGATGCAACACACCTTTCTTGACAGACACGCAGGGCTTTAAAAAACAACAACCTGAAATCCTTCCCACAAATCATTGTGTGAGTAATGAACAGCAGGGCCCAGGACTCATTTTTTGATGGAGATGAATTACTGAGAAAGAAACAAAAGAATGGAAGACAAAAAAACAACAGCACAAAAGCAGCAGAGACACCAAATGACAACACAGCCTCAGCGCTCAGATCTCAAAGTCCAAGTCTCTGACAACGGAGATGGCAGCGCCTGCACTGGGTGACAGGCCCGATCCATTTGGCGCCGGTGAAGACACAAACACAAGCTGTCTGAAGGGAGTAAGGTAGACTTCAATCAGCTAAAAGGTGATAAAACATAATTAATTCAATCACCCACTCACTCTCACTCCCCCCCCCCCTCTCCCTGTCCTCAGAGAAAAGCAGAAAAAAAAACCAGCGGCGAGTTTTTCCTCGTGTGGGGAAGCATGCACAAGCAAGTTAATGGATAACTGCATTCACAGTTTCTTTCAAAGAAGCCTGCTCTTTCTCCTGATTTATCCACTACTCAATAACAAGCTTGTATCCGATTCTGTGCAGTCACACACACACATGCACACACACACGCACACACACACAGATTATACTACCTCAGTCATCAACTTTAAGACCTGGAAAATGATAAATGGCTGGCAGGTGAGAGATAAGGAGACTTTCCTCCCCCGAAAAACGGCCTATATGTACATTTGTAATTTATGCAGCAATCACGGCGCCCTCTAGTGACTCTGTAAGCCGGAAGTCATGTAACGTAGTATCTCTCCACAAAAAATCCTGCAAAACCAACATTTTAAATCTTTAAAATGAAGTTAACGTAACAACTGGAACTACGTCAACATCTGTGTCGTGTACGGATGCACGGAAGTGCAGTAACGTAACAAATATACTGATTTTAAGCCAAACCTCAATCTTTTTTCTCACCCTATCAAGTTGTTTTGTTGCCTAAACCTAAACCAAACAAAACTAGTTTTTACAATGTTAACAGCGTGTTTAAAACCGCCACTGTAACATTTAGGTATGAGGACGGAAAACGATCATATGAGTCGTAATCCTTCCCACCACGAGAGGTGCTAATTTAGTAAAATACTCCTGCGGGTCGTATTTGAGGGTAAGAACAAACGACGTATTTGGTCTTATGTTTTGGAGGACTGGTTGAGTAAAAGACTGTCGAGTGAGCTGGTGTTTATACATTCATAGGGTTGGGGAATACAAGAAACGGGAATATGTTTTTAAAACACAAAATCGTCTGTTTGTCAGCAGGATTACAAAGAAACTACTGACCCGATTTTCATGAAACTCGGTGGAAGGGTGTAGCATGGGCCAAGGAAGAATGTATGTACTCACCATGCAGAGCGTGCGCCCGATATACAAAAGCTGAGCCCATGTCGCAGCGGCCCGGGTTCAACTCTGACCTGCGTCCCTTTGCTACATATCATCTCCTCTCTGTCTCGCCCCTTTCCTGACAATCTCCAGCAGTTCTACTTTCAATTAAAAGGCAAAAAGCCCCCAAAAAGAATCTTTAAAAAACAAATTTAAAAAATTGGAGCAGATCCGGATCACGGGACAGATACACAATTTAGTTTTTGCTTTTGTTGTCATTGCAAGATTTTTTTAATTTGCTCTAAAAGTCATATGATGTACAAAAAAAATGCACCTGCCACATGACAATGTGAGAGGAGACGCACAGCCAGGACACTGTCAGGAATGTGTTTTTGGAAATTTAAGACCCAGACAAATGAGCTCAGCAAGACCATTTTGAAGTATTACAAAAGTAATCCAAAGTATTGAGAATTTTTACACATTGCATTATAAGGCATGTATTCAGTAATCTGTAGTTGAAGAAGTTTTAAAAGTAACCCTCCCAACACTGCGAGCGTTGAGCGTGATGCACAGTAAACCAGTGAGGGGGCGCCATTAGCGCTGCTCAGTGCCCTCACACTGTCTGAGAGACCATTAGCACCCCACACCAGCCCAGACTTTGTCCGTCAGGGTCAAGTAGGCCGTGATTACTCCACCGCGCCACGCTCCACATCCCCTCGAAAAAGACAGTGCGAGATGGCTGGGAGGGAGGAGGGAGGAGGGAGGAGGGAGGGGTGTAGCCTCTGCAAATGAGTTAGCATCAGATTTCTTGTCAGGCAGGTGTGAAATATGCGCCGGGAAAATTAGTTGTCTGTGAAGATCACAATGGCCTGAAGGTAGATGTGGAGAGATCAGAGAAGCGTGTGATTTGTGAGTGCGTGCACCTCTTATTTCTGTGAGCCAAAAATGAGTAAGTGTGCAGGTAAAAAAGTGTGAGTGAATGTGAGCGAGAGAGTGGATGCTCATTTCAGGCCGTGCAGGCAGTATATCCCTGAGAACTGGTGCACCGCTGAAAGTAGAACCCACTTCCCCGAGGCGCTCCTCTCCCACCAGAGCAAGGTGTGAGGAATGAGAACAATAGCCGTTGAAGGCAGAGTCATGTTTCAGCACAATTGCTGCCCGCTGTAATACAAGGCCGCTACATCCTGTCTCCCATGACAACCGAGCCCTACGCTCCAGGGACCGGCTGGTAACAGGAGAAGTTTTGTCCTCCCCGGCGTTAACCTGACCACAGCGACTAGTGATGTCGCGGAGGACAACAACAACCTCCTGTTAACAACACAAAAAAGCTGCAACAAATAAAAGTGACTTTGTGAAAAGGCTTTTTACCTTTCAAAGACTTGTGGCTTTCATTAGTCTGACACTACTTACAATTAGATTTTGGTCGATGTGGGATTTTTAAAGGCAGTATTTCTGTAATGTCGCTGTCTTTAAAGCTCCACTAATCAATATTAATGCAAATAATCTAATATTTTACATTAACAATAAATCAAATGACTAACGTCAAAGGGGAGCTCACAGCTGATTATCACAAACTCAGAAGCTCTGTGCAGCTTTTAGCAAATTTGGGGGTTTTTACGGCACATTTTATTCGCTTTGGTCTCACACCCTTTCATGAATAAATCCTTTCTCCAGCAGCAGTATGAAATAATTTAAATAAAAAACAAAGATCTGATAAACCTACTTCACGCTACCTGCCCACCACAAATAACAAAGCTAGCGACTCGCTGGTGAACAAAGTGGAATATCTAGCTGCTAACCAGACAGATATTTTTCTCAGGCGTTGGTGGACACCAGACCAGACTAACATCAGAGCGAATATTGGATTTACATTCATTAGGTGAACACAAGCAACTGCTAGTTAATAAACATGTGCTGTCTGCTAAATTTATAACTAAATAACTAGATACAACTTTTTGCTACCATATATAGGCTACCATTTATACAGTTATACTGTCACCTACTGGCCAAAAAAAAGTTTAGACAACTTTAAAAATGCATTAATCAGTATTTTCACATTAAAACCTCTGGGCCTGAAAATCAAAGCTTTCTAATGACCAGCAGGGGGCGACACTGGCTGCAAAAAGAAGTCTGTTTGTATACAAGTCAATGAGAAAATGAGCCGATTCTCACTTGATTTATTACCTCAGTAAACAGTTTCATACTGAGTTTCTGGTCTCAATCTCTAGTTTCAAGTCTTCTT
>JAOVVB010195338.1:0-10979 GCA_028570985.1 Heterobranchus longifilis
ATTTTATTGTATCTTATTTTATTGTATTTTATTTTATCTTATCTCATTTTATTGTATCTTATTTTATCTTATCTTATCTTATTGTATCTTATTTTATTGTATCTTATCTTGTTTTATTGTATGTTATATTATTGTATCTTATCTTATCTTATTTTTTTGTATCTTATTTTATTTTATCTTATCGTATTGTATCTTATCTTGTTTTATTGTATCTCATTTTATTGTATCTTATTTTATTTTATCTTATCGTATTGTATCTTATCTCATTTTTTGTATCTTATCTTATTGTATCTTATTTTATTGTATCTTATCTTGTTTTATTGTATCTTATCTTATCTTATTTTATTGTATTTTATTTTATGTTATTTTATTGTATCTTATTTTTTTGTATCTTATCTCATTTTATTTTATCTTATCTCATTGTATCTTTTTTTATTGTATCTTATCTTGTTTTATTGTATCTTATCTTATCTTATTGTATTGTATCTTATCTTGTTTTATTGTATCTTATCTTATCTTATTTTATTGTTTGTTATTTTATTGTATCTTATCTTTTTTTTTTGTATGTTATTTTATTTTATCTTATCGTATTGTATCTTATCTTGTTTTATTGTATCTCATTTTATTGTATCTTATTTTTTTGTATCTTATTTTATTTTATCTTATTTTATTTTATCTTATCGTATTGTATCTTATCTTGTTTTATTGTATCTCATTTTATTGTATCTTATCTTGTTTTATTGTATCTTATTTTATTGTATGTTATTTTATTGTATCTTATCTTATCTTATTTCATTGTATGTTATTTTATTGTATCTTATCTTATCTTATCTTATTGTATCTTATCTTATTTTATTGTATCTTATCTTGTTTTCTGGTATCTTATCTTATCTTATTTTATTGTATTTTATTTTATGTTATTTTATTGTATCTTATTTTGTTTTATTGTATCTCATCTTATTTTATTTTTCCTATTTTATTTCATTTTATTTATTTTCTTGTATCTTATCTCATTTTATTTCATATTATCTCATTTTATTGTTTCTTATCTTATGTTATTTTATTTTATCTTATCTCATCTTATTTTATTGTATCTTATCTCATTTTATGTAATCTTATCTTGTTTTATTGTATCTCATTTCATGTTATCTTATATTATTTTATTGTATTTTATGTTATCTTATCTTATTGTATCTTATCTTGTTTTATTGTATGTTATTTTATTGTATGTTATTTTATTGTATCTTATCTTATCTTATTTTATTGTATGTTATTTTATTGTATCTTATCTTATCTTATTTTTTGTATCTTATTTTATTGTATCTTATCTTGTTTTATTGTATCTTATCTTATCTTATTGTATTTTATTTTATGTTATTTTATTGTATATTATTTTTTTGTATCTTATCTTATTTTATGTCATTTTTTTTGTATCTTATCTAATCTCATTTTTTTGTATCTTATCTTATTTTATTTTATATTATTTTATTTTATCTTATCATATTGTATCTTATCTGGTTTTATTGTATCTTATCCCATTTTATTGTATCTTATCTCATTTTATTGTATCTTATGTTATTTTATTGTAGGTTTTTTTTATCTTATTTTATTGTATCTTTTTTTATTGTATTTTATTTTATCTTATCTTATCTCATTTTATTGTATCTTGTTTTATTTTATCTTATTTTATTGTATCTTATTTTACATTATTTTATTGTATCTTATCTTATCTTGTTTTATTGTATCTTATCTTATTTTATGTTATTTTATTGTATCTTATCTTATTTTTTTGTATCTTATCTTATTTTATCTTATTGTATTGTATCTTATCTTGTTTTGTTGTATCTCATTTCATTGTATCTTATTTTATTGTATTTTATTTTATCTCATCTTATCTCATTTTATTGTATCTTATTTTATTTTATGTTATTGTATTGTATCTTATTTTACGTTATTTTATTGTATCTTATCTTGTTTTATTGTATCTTATCTTATCTTATTTTATTGTATTTTATTTTATATTTTATTGTATCTTATCATTTTTTTGTATCTTATCTCATTTTATTTTATCTTATCGTATTGTATCTTATCTTGTTTTATTGTATCTTATTTTATTGTATCTCATCTAATGTTATTGTATCTTATCTGATTTAATCTTATCTTATTGTATTGTATCTTATTTTGTTTTATTCTATCTCATCTTATTTTATTTTTCCTGTTTTATTTCATTTTATTCATCTTATCTTATTTTATTGTATCTTATTTTATTGTATTTTATTTTATCTTATCTCATTTTATTGTATCTTATTTTATCTTATCTTATTTTTTGTATCTTATCTTATTTTATCTTATATTATTGTATCTTATTTTATTGTATCTTATCTTGTTTTATTTTATCTTATCTTATCTTATTTTATTGTATTTTATTTTATGTTATTTTATTGTATCTTATCTTATCTTATTTTTTTGTATCTTATCTTATTTTATTTTATCTTATCTTATTGTATTGTATCTTATTTTATTGTATCTTATCTTGTTTTATTGTAACTTATCTTATCTTATTTTATTGTATGTTATTTTATTGTATCTTATCTTAATTTTTTGTATCTTATTTTTTTGTATCTTATTTTATTTTATCTTATCGTATTGTATCTTATCTTGATTTTTTGTATCTCATTTTATTGTATCTTATTTTATTGTATGTTGTCTTATTTTATTTCATCTTATCTTATTTTATTGTCTTACCTCATGTTATTGTATCTTATCCCATTTTATTGTATCTTATTTTTATCTTATTGTATCTTCTCTAATCTTATTTTTTTGTATCTTATTGTATCTTATTTTATTGTATCTCATTTTAATGTATTTTATTTTATCTCATTTTATATGATGTTATCTTATCTCATTTTATTGTATTTTATTTTATCTTATCTTATCTCAGTTTATTGTATTTTATTTGATCTTATCTTATTTTATTGTATTTTATTTTATTGTATCTTATCTTATCTCATTTTTTTTGTATCTTATCTTATTTTATCTTATCGTATTGTATCTTATCTTGTTTTATTGTATCTCATTTTATTGTATTTTATGTTATCTCATCTTATCTCATTTTATTGTATCTTATTTTACGTTATTTTATTGTATCTTATCTTGTTTTTTTGTATCTTATCTTATCTTATTTTATTGTATCTTATCTTTTTTTATTTTATCTTATTTTATTTCATTGCATCTTATCTTATGTTATTGTATCTTATCTTACTTCATTTTATTTCATTTAATCTTATCTTATTTTATTTTAATTTATTTTATCTTATTTTATTGTATCTTATGTTATGTTATCTTATTGTATTGTACCTTATGTTGTGTTATGTTATTTTATTGTATCTTATGTTATGTTATCTAATTTTATTTTATTGCATCTTATCTTATCTTGTTGTATCTTATCTTATCACACTGGCACCATCACTGACACACTGGCGTCCTCACTATAGTTTACATTTTAAAAATATTGTCCCTATTGTACTTTGACATATTGATCCAGTCTGTACACGCTACAATACTAATACTCGTCTGTCCGTCCTGGGAGAGGGATCCCTCCTCTGCTGCTCTCCCTGAGGTTTCTTCCACTTTTCCCCGTTAAATGGGGGAGTTGGGAGTTTTTCCTCATCCGAATCGAGGGTCTAAGGACAGAGAGTATTGTATGCTGTACACACTGCAGAGCCCCTTAAATTAAGAAAAAAAATGCACGGTGGTGCAATATATTTATTGTACACTGGTCCTGATTTAAATGGACCCATACATTTAATAAATGAATTAGTTCTTAATTCACGTCTTTGAAATTAAAATGCCTTGATTTGCAATTTCAAAGGCTGAATTTGAATATTTTTCTTTTCAAAATTCACAAATTCAGATCCAAAAATTCAAGTTTCAGAACCTAAAAATAAAAAATAATAAAAAGATTCAAGTTGCTCTAATTTGATTAAGTTGTGTTTAAATTTCAATATTAAGTATTCAGAGGCTGTTAAAATTCAAATTCATGTCTCTTATTTGCTTCCTAACAGATAAGTCATTTGTAAAATAAATAATAAAAAAATAAAATAAAAAACAAATAAATGAAAACCTCTTGTGACGTGTGTGTCTTTGTGATACAGATGTTTTTATCCACTAGATGGCAGAAGAGAGCAACAGATGTTTCAGACATGAAGTTAAAGATCTCTGATAGAAACTAAACAGGAAAACTGTCTCATGACTGGCTGTCATTACAAATGGATAACATACCGTCATTTTTGGATGCAATCATTTCAGATACTGTTAATCTCATTATTGTGGGTAAATATCATATTCATACTTGTAGTTATAGGTGTTTCAACTAGCTTACTTTAAGTTGCTTAAATGTATGGTAAATATGAACAGAAAAGTTAAAAAAAATCATCATTTCCATAGTAGATTGAATTCCATCCATCATGTCTGTATATGTTTCTGTCTTGTATATATTTTATATTTTACTTCATAAAAGAATAGCAGGAAAACAACAGCTGGAACTAACAGTTAACAATGAGTGTATTCTATGTAGGTTTTATCAGTTGCAGGCAGTGTTGTGCAGGTTACTTTTGAAATGTAATAGATTACAGATTACTAGTAACTCACCAGAGAGTAGAACTGAGAAAAAATTACTTTAAAGTTGTTTTGGTGTCCAGCTAATGGATTGTAGGCATAACATTGGAAATGTGGCAATTTGTTTTTTAATTAAGTTATTTATCTTAAAAAAAAACCCCAACCTTGAGCATAAAATTAACCTTTGACCCTTATTTGGAAGTTTGCATTGTCTGCAAAATAATAAGGGGTCATGCCAGCAAAAGGCCGTAACTTTAATTAGATCTCTCATTTTGCTGTTGATTACACTAAGCAATATACTGTATGATAATAATTATGATCCAGATAGAATCTACTAGTGATATGTCATACAACTATTCACTTTATATAATATGAATAAGAATAAATCAATCAATTTGTCAGTTTTTTATGGAACATTACCAACTCACATGGACCAAATGGGGTAAACTAATATTTGTACTGAATTAAAGCCTCTTTATTCAGTCTGAATAACGTGATGACGTCGTGTGTGTAATGTTTCAGTGTATGACATATCACAGAGACAAAACAGCCTAATTTAAGCACAGGGTAAACAGTAACTTGTTGCTGAGTACACAAAGTATTCTGAGCATGAAACAAAGCTTTAAGTGTTCGGGGATTTTAACTTATTGGTGTCTCCAGAACTTTTTTCATAGTGCAGCCATGTGCAAATAACCATTTTTGTACATCATTTCTAGGAAAGGTTTTCCTGAAATAATGTTGTGTTTATGCATATTTTTCACATTGATGTTAAATATATTCTGAGTTAAAGGTGCAGTGTGTAGTATTTAGCTGCCTGACTTGGCAAAAACAGAATATAATATTAATTCGTATTTTTTTTAATTAGTATATAATCCCATCAAAATAAGAATGATTGTGTTTTTATGACCTTAGAATGAGCCGTTTTTATCTACATGGGCAGCGGGTCTCCCTCCATGGAGGCGGCCATCTTGCAGCTACAGGAGCCCAGAACGGACAAACCTAAATCTAGAAGCCTTTCATGTTTTTACATTTAGTGGGCGCCCACCGGAAATGCACTGGTAGGAAAACATAGAAGAAGAAGTGTTTGTTTTTGCCCGCCAACATTTAGTTTGTTAGTAGTTTGTGAGAAGTTTGCAAACAAAATCTGTTAAATTAGCTTCTTGTCCCTGGAGGCCGCCGTAGTTTGTATATTTCTCTGAAAGAACCTCACAACTAGATGTCACTAAAAACTATACACTGTACCTTTAATGGCAGAAGGAGACATGAAAAGGATTTGCAATGTATACATTTGAATTCCCCATAGTTAAAAACCTGTCATGTGACACCAGAATCATCAATATCGACCCGTACAGTGAAAAAAACAACAAACATGAAGACACAAGTTTGACTGAAACATGTTGCAAACATTCAAACCAAACTTGGTGTGTGAAATAAAAAGTGGATATTTGCACGAATAAATTATCTTTTAATTTCAATTTAATCTGTTGTTGATTAATTTAAATATTTTTTTATACAATCAAGCTTGTATGAAAGTGTGTTTTTAGGACACACTAAATGACATATTTCTGTGACTTTGGGATCTATCATCCGCCTACAATTATAGGAACAACAGACAGCCTTGTGGCCAATTGTATCACCTAAAAAGGGAGATTTAAACATTTAAATAACAGATGCAGACAATAGTTGTTGCCTATAAATCGCCTCCGATGGGGGTGTGGCAGTGCCCAATTTAAAGTTCTGTTTTTAGTCATTTGTGCTTCGTCCACTAGTTGTATGGCGTGACCCTGATGCTTCTGTTTCCTGGTGTAATCTAGAAGAAAACAGTAAGACTGTGGAACTTGCAGGATATCCTCTTTGCAAATATATCAAATAAGCAATGTCACCTGCGCTTTGGCCCAATAGTTTCCCATCTTATCCACTGAATCCCAGTATAAGATTCCCTATAAGTGGCATATGTTCTCTCCTGTATTTAACAACAAAGGTCTGCTAATTGGCCGAGACCTATTTCTAGAGCTGTCCTCGATTAAAGAAATTCTTAGTCGACTAACACTCGCATGATTTTGTCGACTAATCGTTTAGTTGATTTAATGGACAGGTCTGTAAAACTGAGTTTCTCCACAAAGAATCGTGCAAAAGCACCACTTTAAACCTTGTGTTTATCAGAGATGTGCTCAGAAGTTTCTTGGTAAAATGTCATTCAGCATGAAAAAAGCATAAAAAAGGACTAATGGACTAAAGAAATGTTAGTCGACTAATCGACTAAGAGGAGGCGGTCCTACCTATTTCCTCCTCTCATTGGAGTAACAGCAACATTCACTACTTAAAGGACATTTATAATGACATGAGGTTACGCTCCTTCAATGCCTTGTTTTTCTTTTATTTGCAGCTCAGATCAGCTCTCAAAGCAGATGGTGTCCCATGGCAACCAGATCTCACAGAAATGTGTGAAATGACCATGACCACTTAACACTGAACTACATGGTGGTGTCACATATTGTGTTAAAATTACATGGTCCCACCACGGGTACAATTACATGTGGCTAACATGACAAAAACACATTTACATTTCTGTGAGTTTCGGCACTGAAAACACGTCGGTACATTTAGAAAAAAACATCTACATTTCAGTGACTTCCTTTAGGTTTAGGCACTGAGAACAGTCGGTAGGGTCAGAAAAACATTGTGGTTTGGATGTTAAAATGTTATTTCAACCGGGATGTGAACTCCGGTCTGGCAAACTCCACGTTTTACGCAGCGTCGGGACGCGCTTTATACGTCATCATCTGGTTGAATCTGGGAGTTTGTGTGTCCACCGCAGCAAAGGATCCTAATAGACGTTCCAGTGACGTTGTTGTCGTGGCGGCTCCACATAATTATCACAATATGTGACACCACCATGTAATTCTGTGTCAAGAGGTCGTGGTCATTTCACGGATTTCTGTGAGATCACGCTGCCCATGGCAACATGTAAACTATCTACACAATTTCTCCTCATTTGTTAGTACAGTATATTGACAAAAATGCTTTTTATTTTACAAATGTCCTCGTGTCCTCCTGCTACACAGTGTATTGTGGCTCTTACAGCGATCATAACTCACTGAACTGTCACATTTCCAGCAGTTTGGCATGTCTCAAAATACTAGACATGTGAGATGCAAAATAGAGAATGATATGAATTTTTCACATACCACCATACCAGCTGAAACAATTGCTGTAATAGGCAACAAAATATGCAACAGCGCTGTCCTCTTCTCTAGTTGGAAACCTCCCACACGTCTTGAACACATCATCTGCACAGGAATATATAAATCCTTGAATTGTATTCAACCTCGGCACCGGATAGTACAGCAAATTCTTTTCCTAGATGCTAACCTGCTTTTAGACACATGATGGCACTGTTTCCATGTGATTAAAACACTAAAACACACTGCACCAAGACTGAACAAGATGTAATACCCCTCTCTGGCTGTCCATCATGTCCTGAATCCTCACCCCTCGCCCCTTCTTTCTTTTACCCTTCATCCCTCCGTGCTTACGTCGAGGTTTCAGACATTTTTTAGGGACTTCATTACCGTCTTCTCTTTTGCTCCAAAACGTATCACCTCACCTTGGCCTTTTCCTCATTGTACACACACGCGCACACGCACACACACACACACACACACACACACACACACACACACACACACACACACACACAGGCATAGGTAGGAGGAATGCATACATATGGTCCTATGACACATGAATAGCAAACAGTGTTTTGTCATGGGAATAGGGGATGGAGGAGGAGATAGGTGGACTTTGCTTCACCTTTTCTCACATGCCACACAGTGATGATTTCTCACAGGACGTGAGGGAATTCTGTGCGAGGGGAGAAGAGAAAAATAATGTCTACCATACACCAGAAGGTTTTCTGAAAGACTAAAGTGTGATACCCTCTCACAGGGGACTGGAGATCATGCAGGGTCACTATTTGCAAGACTACAACAACTAGATTCCTTTTGAGATTATTTTCCTTCCTGCTCCTGGTGGAAAATATTACGCCAAACTACATTTAAGTAATATGACATATTATATTATATTATACAATTCCTTACATTTATGCAAAAAACACATAATTCTAGAAACACAAGATATAAGACCCCGTATGTCGACAATTAGTGATGTCCAAATGAAGCTTCATGAAGCATTCGTTGTATTTGTTGACCCCACTAGATGGCGCTCTTTGTTTAAAGAAAAAGAAAGGTAATTCAGTGTGTTTTCAACCGTTTGTTGAACAGAGAGCGCCATCTAGTGGGCTCAGAAAATAAAGAAAATGCTTCATGAAGCTTCATTTGGACATCACTATCAACAATATTCTTGTCAATTCAATATAATCCATAAAGACAAACTGTATTTACGTACAAACTTTACATTTTGGATTTTGTGGTCTCAACTCGCTAGAAGACTGTGGGAATGAGAGGTGGACCGTTTAAAAAATTGCGTTTTTTCAGTAAAATAAGTGCTGGTTGGTGGATCACATCGAACTAAACACGGACTCTTCACTCCACAACTCCAGCAGTTTCTCCTCTTTTTCCACAGTCCAAGAGAACAGAGACTCGTTCACGTTCTTGCACCTCCCCGCAGTCCCCTCCATGTTTATACTGTCTACCATGGATGTATGAAGAAACTGGATGCAGCATTGGAGGCGGGGCCCCGTTCATTCAAGCTGCTCAGTGAAGCCAAAAAAGTTCAACTGCCGCCTCTAAAACTCCCTGGATGATTGACACTGCCTCCGCACTGTGTGGCCCATAGAGCAGACGCACCAGAGACTTCCGCAGACCGAGCCGGCTACTTCCGGTTTAGCGCTCCACTAACCTCAAAAGGGATTAAATGATTTAATCGTGCAGCTCTTGTAGACTTTACAAATGTTATCGGACCGAATGGATCAAATTCTGATAGTGAAACAAGTCATTTTGCGGGGGGGTGTGACGCTCAAAGAAATGTATGCACGGATTTACAAGACGTCTCTTTCACCATGAAAGTCGATCAGAAAAAGTATTTTTGGGCCCCATGGTCGCTGCACTTCCTGTTTGGTAGTGATGGCCCAATGAAGCTTCATGAACCACGAACAGGAAGAACACTGAATCGCCATTCCTTGAGCCTTTTTCTTTAAACAAAGAGCGCCATCTACTGGGGTCAACAAATACATCTAATGCTTCATGAAGCTTCAATTGGACATCACTACTGTTTGGCCATAACGAAAAGTGGCTTCAAAGCCCGGTGCACTTCCTGCTGTCTACTCAGTTTGCTGCTTGTTTGGTGCTGGAGAGAGCTCACCTATTGTTTGCTGACACATTTCACGTCATTGAACTTCACCATTTGCATGAGCCAAGACTGAAAACGTACAATGATATTAAAACACGTTTGATTTTATCATAATGTCATAAAAAGACTGCTTGGACTGAGTTTCATGACGACCTTCCACCAAACGATCGAGATCACGGGAACGCGCCACAACTCTAGCAAAACCCTCATGATTTTATTCCGACATTGGAAATTTGTCTGCGACAGTGAAATCGCGTGAAAAGTTTGGCGTAAGTCTGGCATAAGGAAAACAGGGAGGAATGGTGGATGGATGGATGACAGGGAGGGTGGAGAATAGAGTATTCGAATGTCAAAGCTTAGACAGAAAAGTGTCATGGAAAGATGGATGGATGGGTGGATGAGGGTGGGGAGGTGGTAGAGGAGGAGTGGGTGTTGCACTTTGCAGAATGTCACAGCTCCAGTAAGTATTAGTCATAGCAAGCCATGTTGTCTGCCACTTTCTCTCCCTCTCTTTTCTTAATGTCGGTAGCTTTCATCTTCTGCTTTCTGTCCCTCCGTTCTCTCTGGCACACTTTCTCTTCTTAAAATAATCTTTCTCCTGTCCCCCCCCACCCCCCCACCCCTCCTACATCCCTCCATCTCTCACTGCTTTTGATTGATTGCTGTAGTTTTCGAGGGCTTTCACTACAGATAAGGTTCTTGCCTGGGGCTGCACACAAGGATTTGCTTTCCAGGGTAGACCAATTTGCAAGACACCGCAAGTCAAAGGTCACTAATTTCAATCAAAATTCTTTCAGGAAAATGAAACGGATTGCATGATGTATGTGGAGTACATTCACGAGAGTCTCTTCTTGACAAATAAGAGCTTTGAACTTACACGAGTTTGTGTCAGTTTATTGCGTGTGAAGTTCTCAATCCTGCGTCTGTATACATGTCTCTCTCTCTGTAGAAGACTTCGGAGGATGAAACGGATGAAAACACATCAAACGAAGAAAGTGAAATACACAATATTTGTATTTGCTCCCCCCCCCCCCCACCCCCCCCCCCCCCACCCC
>JAOVVB010195349.1:0-24860 GCA_028570985.1 Heterobranchus longifilis
AGAAATCCCACAAGTGTTACCTTTATTATGATACCAAGATTATTCATATAGACCTTGTAGTTGCAGAGATAAACTCTTTTCATTCTGGGTATTTTTGAGGCCTGGTGAATAAGAGGTTAAATATCTACTGAGCCGATGTCATTCAATAAGACATTAGCTAAAGTTTCTTTTAAAGTAACTGCTTGAATCAGTAGATTTGTTTTCATTTTTTTACTGTTACAGCGGGTTTACGCCAGGGGCGGAAGAGTCGCGATATGTCGCCGAGAAGCCACCTGGCTGTTTCCACCAGAAGTGCATTTCTCTGCAGCGGTCAACAAGCGATAATCGTGTGTGTGTGTGTGTGTGTGTGGGTGTGTGTGTGAGTGTGTGTGTGTCTGCCTGCTCGTCTCTGTCGCTCTCTGTTTAGACACAACCGACAAATATTTGGAATAAGTAAGTAATTTAAAAAAACACAATCACAAACAACAGTGGATGCACAGATTTTGAAATGTCATTATTAAGAGGCGGAGGATCGGGTGGATTGAAACTCCAGGAGAACAGCAGGGAGTAAGGCAGGAAAATCAAAAGGCATGCATGGGATGCATATTTATCAGAATCATATTGTGTCTTTTATATTGTTTATAATAGATTACCAGTGTTTTAGTGTCAGATTCACTTGCGGCACGCGGAAAAAACAGACCAGCTGCTGAAACGATCGCTCCAGATTACGAGCTCGTTCTGTGTGAACAGCACAATTGGTTAACATGAGCTTTGCAGCCATTCGCAGCACTCTGCTGGCTGGTGTAAACCCAGCGTTAGTCTCCTGCTTTGCTCTGAAAAGCGGGATGCAATGGCATCAGAGTGAGTACAACAGACAAAAAGAAATGCACACATCCACATTTCTTTTTTTCAATAAAAGAAGACTTGAAAAAAAGCAATTTGGAGAATTTTTGACTTTTTTGGCAACAAGAATTCAAACCAAAATCTGAAAACACAGATTTCTGCAACAAAACGCATGCTGTAGCATGTGCTGTGCAGCACAGTGGTTTATCAATGTTGCCTTGCGGTGCTATCCGTTCACAACTACAATTTAAGTCGTCTTAGCGTGGCTTTGTAAAGCACCGCTACTGCTGTTATGTTCTGCTGTCATTGTTTGTCTGGGCAACAAACTGTAAAGCTGTATTTTTCTGGCGTGCCAGTAAAGCATGATTGGTGCGAGAAAGAAAGAAAGCTGCCAGTTTTAGAGAGCGAGCGCGAAAGAGAGGAGGAGAGAGAAAGACAAAGAGAGAGGCTGTCAGAAAGTAAGGATGAGTGATGAGAGGTGTAAGATGAGAATGGAGGGGACTGTCGTTTGTTAGCTCTGACAGCTCTGTTACACGCTGCTCATGGGGGACCGACAGCAAGCAGACCGAGAGATACACTAGCGAGTATAGTGTGTATATGTGTGTGTGTGTGTGTGTGTGTAAGAGAGAAAAGCAGAGAGGACGGCGAGAGACAGATGGTCAAACAAAGAAAACGAAGGGGAAGAGAAGCCAGAGAGAAGAAGGAAACTGATGTAAGTAGTAGTTTTCAGCCCCCTGCTGCTTTAATGGCAGGTGGTAGCGGTAGTGATGGTGGAGCATTACTGTACACTCACAGCAGAACACACACACTGTACGCATACACTTCACACACACATTCCTATACACAAACCTTGCTCACTGTGATCCTTACCTCTGTGGGAGAGGTTGGCGTTGCTCTCTCTCTGAATGCTGTTGGGGGCCACGGGGCCCAGTAGAGGCGTGTGCGTGGATGTGGACTTCTGACTCGTGCTGCTGAAACTGGTCGTCTCTGTACTCGTGGCGGCGTGGGTCCGGGGCCGCTCCGTAGAGGTTCTCCTGGGGGTCTGAGGAGGGGCCGGTGTCGTCAGGCGTCTGTTTGTGGGCCTGAGTGTCGTAGCAGCCGAGGTGGTGGTGGATCTCGTGGTGGTGGTGGTGGTGGTGGTAGGGGGGGGGGTGGTGGTGGCAACAGTTGTGCTAGTAGTTGTTGTAGCGCTTGTTGTAGTGGTGGTGGTGGGAGTTGTAGTGGTGGTGGTGGTGGGAGCAGCTGTTGTTGTGGTTGTTCTGGGTCGAACTGCACAAGAGAAACGGGACAATGATCAGAAGTATTTGGGATTTTACCTGAGGATGATAATAACTGGACTTACGTGTGCATCAATGCACAGCATGTCATTGGAATTTAAAAGATTATAACATGCTCCTAACTCCCCCAGAGTTTTAAATAGAACTGGGTGATGAGGTTAAAATAATTATCAGGATATTTTCTGATATCATTACGTCATGGTAAATATATGCAAAAACACAAGGTAATTAAAGGTCCCATATTATGCTACTTTTCAGGTGCATACTTGTATTTTGGGTTTCTACTATAACATGTTTCCATGGTTTAATGTAAAAAAAACAAACATTATTTTTCTCATACTGTCTGTCTGGATATACCTGTATTCACCGTCTATCTGAAACACTCTGTTTTACAGCCTGTCTCTTTAAGCCCCCCTGATGAAAAAGCCCAGTCTGCTCTGATTGGTCAGTGTTTCTGGGTCTTCCACATCTGCGCTCTCAGTGTCTCTGCACCGTCATCATAGTTGGAGAATGACTGTAGCAGCATTTTCTACCTATATACTGGATTGAGTGGATTGAGTGTTTTGATACTTTGACAGTATTTACACAGCAACTAGACCTGCTTTATAATAAAAAAAGACATGGAAATCTCACTTTTACAATATGGGACCTTTAAACTGATGTTGAAAGCAATCACCTGTGTACTGCTGTTACATATTACAGAGACCAAAGTCGTCAACTTCAATAACAGTTCAATAACAATAGTTTTGTTTTGTTTAGAATCATTCACTTGGATAATAAGAACCTCTGCTTTTCTTTGAAGGAAAGTGTATATCAGCTATCACTTTCACCACCTTTTTTAAAAAGTCATTCTTTTTTTGCTTGTTTATTAAACAGGAACAGTAATGATAAACACTGTAGCATAGGGAGAATGGTGTATATGGTTGCAGCAAAACTGATAAGGCTTTGCTCCAAAAAGAGACATAAAGCAGAGAGCAAGAGGAACATAATATAAGGGTCCATTTTTATCAAACCTTAATAAGAGCTCAGCAGAAATATTTGTGCTGCATTAGGAAGTCCAAAGTGTTCTCTCCCGCGTTCTCGGAGGGATTCTCTGAACAGTGGCCTACATACATCATCATCTCTCTTTCTCCTCACCTGTTCAAACATGAAATGCAAAACAGCTCGGGTCTATTAAGGATAACAACTTCACAAATGTGGTGCCTGTGACGGCTGAGCCGGGGAAATAAGGTCGGTGAAATAACGGAGGTGTGCTGGGAACACAGGTAAACTAGGAGAATCCCACAGCTGCTTCTCAAGGCAGTGTTACATTCAGCACAGGGACCACGTTCTCTGGAGGAGCTTTTGATTCAGTCATAATTAATACAATAAGATTTGAACATTGAAGGCTGATACTGGATTTCATACATGTAGCATTCACTGTATATATTTTACTGAGAATCCTAAAAGGATTCAGTGGATGTCCTCATGTGTTACACGTCAGGGTGGGGGGGGCACACGTGGGAATACCAGTATGGGAAGCTGCAACTCTAACACAGAAACCTATAAAGAAATGAGCTGGTCTTGCTCTAGCTGTGGTGAGAGCAGAACCTAAAACATATTTGAAATGACAGGCCAAGATTCAAGTCATCTTATGAGACGGAAAAAATAATGTATTAGTATTTCCATCAGCCTGTAATGGCATGGGGAATATTTCTCATAGCCATCCCAATTGTCAAATACTCGGGGTCTGATACTGATGCACCGAGGCACCGAGGCTCCCTGTAGCATCTGTATGAGACGCACCACAGTGGCGTATCCAGACTCTTTTGACTGGGGTGGCCCGAGTGGGGCACTGACTTATGAAGGGGTAGCATGAAGTATGTGCGCGCAGACACACTGGCAAAGTATATAATGGCCATTCCCATGCTCAGTTATACTCATAAGTAATAACTCTCATACGTTTTTGCAGCAATTTGTGAGTTGATACCATTTGTTACGCAGAGTTGGTGCAACATTTTACCATTTTTGGCTTGATCAAATTAAGACACCAACAAAAAATCCATGCTGTGATTTGATATCAAAAAAGTTTGACATTTGGAGATTCTGTTCTGGAAATTGCTCAGAAACAAAGAAAGAAAGCCATACATCCCCTGAATGTACATAAAGTGAGCATGTCTGTAAAGGGGAGACTTGTGGGTACCCATAGAACTCATTTTCATTCTGATATATTCAGGTCAGAGGTTAAGGGACCCCTTTGAAAATGGCCATGACGTTTTTTTCTTCGCCAAAATTTTGCCTAACTTTGGAGCGTTATGTTGCCCCCTTCCCGACAAGCTAGCACCTGACCTGGTACCACTCTCGTCACCATAGCTTTAAAACGGAGCCCCCTACAGCCTCTTAAAGACATTCATGTCGGCCACCCCTTGGATACGCCCCTGATGCACCAGGCTTTCAACTAACTCCAATCTAAACCCCTCCGCCTCATTATCAGAGGCTAACCAAGTGCAGTACTTTTGTTGCTTAATCCTAACCAAATAAATATAAAAACAAAGTAAACCTACATTGGAAGTTGATTTTGACACTATGCATGTAACGAATGGAAACTGACACGCCACACGTCCAAAACTCACACAAGAGGGTGACCTAAACCATCATAGTTTGACGTGTAGGGCCACTGACCAAGCGTCAGTATTTGGCGAGTTTGGAGTGAGAATGTGTTGGCGAAAACATTTATTTAAAGATACGTATAAAACTATGAGGTGGATTCCTTTTAGCGTGTTGAGAGAGTGAAAGCAGTTTAACATCCGTGTGTCCTGGCACTCCATCATGTCACTGTGATTACAGCGACGTAGACTTCGTGTGACATTCCTCAGCACAATCCCGTTAATTAAGTGCGCTCCTGGACTCTGTGTGATTTATTGGTTTCCGAGTGTGACCGACTTACCGATAGCACAGCGCCTCATGTCTGGTCCCAGCTCCATGCCGTCAGGACAGGCACACGTGTACTTGGGAGAGTGGTCTGTGATCTGGGGGGCCTTCAGGCAGAGGTATTCACAGCCTCCGTTAGGCAGACTGCCCATGTTGCAGGTATCGGGGGCTTTAGGGACACAAGCAGAAATAAAAACAGGATTAAAAAGGGTTTGGGAAAATATGAGTTTGTACATTTTCCCTTACAAATAAATGAAATCAATTAAAACAGGATTATTGTGCTTTACATATTTTGAAGCTTTACATCTCCATTGAAAACTTTCAATAATTTAATTCTGTAAACACTTGGTGCTTTCTCCAAATGTTTTGTAAATTGAAATCCCATGTCAGCTCCAGATGAGCACAGAATGTACTGTAGACTGGAATAAGAGGAAAAGGCTATTAAGAATTGAAGACAGAGCCCCAGTTTTGGGTCTCGGTCAGCATCAAAAGCATCGAGGTAACTGGTACTGCTGTGGACAATTTCTCTATGAAAATACCAAAAAAATCTAAGCTCTCTAACTACTGTACTTTAGTACAATTTTGAGGCACTTGTACTTTACTTGAGTATTTCAATTTTATACTACTTTATACTTGTACTACATTTTGGAAGACAATATTGTACTTTTTACTCCACTACATGTATTTGATAAGTTACTAATTACTTTACAGACCGAGATGATTAAAACAAAAATACAAATCACTAATAATAAATTATAATGGATTAGGCCACTCAGAAAAAAGTGATTAAAGTTACTTCCACCTTTACCAGCTGCAAAATTAATGCATCAATAAAGGGTCATTCTGCATAATGAGTACTTTTACTTTTGGTACTTTTGGTATATTTTGATGCGTAAATACGTTTGTACTTTTACGTAAGTAAAATTTTTAATGCAGGACTTTATATACGTTGTTATACAACAATGCAGTAAAATGTATTTGACACTGGGGATAACCGGTCAGCTCAGCAATAAAACCACTAGTCGCTGCTATAAGAGCACTAGTCATATGAAAGATAAAATACTGTGGTGTAATTGTAGGGCTGAATACTGAACGGCAAATTTAGAAACACCAAGTCAGAGCGCCGGGTCTTGAACATTGTAAGCTCAGGATCAAAGGTGTACTAGATACCAAAATACTTGAACTATATACATTAGTACCTATTAAACTTATTTTGTACCATACTGAAAAACAACATTTTACAGTGTTATTTAGGGACCTATATTTATTCCACAAACTGTTTTCCGGTCTAGTGAAGAGATGCTTATGTTAAGGCAAGGGTGTCTAAAGTTTCTCTTTTTTTTAATCTCTGCACTCAAATGAAAAATTTACATGTAGTTTCCCAGCCCAAGACTCAGCGTCATGGAAAAATATTGCTACTCTTGTCATGTGGGGAAGCACCAGAAATAGGTCAGGTCGCGGTCGATTCTGCCTCCTGACTTGTGCGTCGTTTTAAAGAGCAGCACATCAGAGGAATCATCATCAGGGGAGCACCACGACACACACCGAGATTCTAATAAGCCGGGACTGCGTTTGTGCTCGGCGTACAGTATATCTCAGCATATCAAGTATGTAATATGAACAGCTGTCTGAATGAAACTCCAAATATCTTCTACCTGCCTTCATTATTCAAAATAAATGAGGCTCTTTGGGTGAGTCTTTGAAATGCCATGACACATGACAACACATTTGAATTCTATGCTGGGGGAGAGAACGGGGCAGAAGCATGGAAGAGGAGAGGAGACGAGTGGAGAGGAAAGAAATCAAAGAACAGAAAGGGAGAGAAAAGGAAGCAATAGGAAAAGCAATAAAATAAGATGAGAAGGAAGGCTATAAGGACGGACCGTAGAGGAAAAGGAAGTAGAAGACTGAGATAAAATTTGATGTTGTTCTGAAGTGTCCCCTTCTCTTCTGCACTGCCTCTCTTAGGTCCAGAATAAAAACTAAAACATTAAACCTATAGGCTTCAAAGCCAAGCTGGATGGACAAAAAATAAATAGAGAAATAATTAAAAAATAAATAAGTAAATAAAAAAGGCAAAACAAACATAGGAAAGTGTGTCAAAAAAAGATGAAGACGCTCAAATATGTCTCCAACATGTGGAGGTGTATTGTGGCAATCAATCATTAAGTGATGATCTTCCCTTTTGGGTTTTGTTTAGATTAGCATATTTTCTGACGGAAAAAATAATATAAAAAGTGAGAGAAAGAGAGAAAGATAAAACTGTGAAACAAAGGGAGCTCGAATTGCTTCACTCAAGGTCACATTTTTTTCGAGTATTTCACTTATCAGTACGAGTATCTTCACAGGGCAGCGAGAGTTCATTCAGTATATCTTCTTCTTTAGCCTAGTTAAGCCCGGTTTATTGTATGTCTTGCTTTTGTTGGTATTTTGAAAAAAACATGCTTAAGTCTGTGATATCTCTTTGAGCAGAGCTCTTGATTTATTAATGAGAGAATGCAATTAGCTCCCCACTGGCACTCAGACAAGACTGCTTTGAGCTCCGAGTGAGGGGAGAGAGCAAAGCATGAAAAACACAGACGCACACAAGCAAATTGCTTGTGTACACGCACACGCACACACACACGCACACACACAGGCGCACACACACACACACACATATGCACACACAGGTGTTTGTTCGCACACCTGGGAAAGCATTCATCCTGGGAAAAATACTACATCAAAACAGATAATTTGACATGCACATCAATCTAATCACACACATCAGGTTGTTTGTTTATTATTTCAGACAGTTTTAATAAGTGGATCCTTTGGTCTATAGATGGATAATTTGAGGCTTTGTTACCAGGGAGTGCAATGTTGAAAGGATTTTTTTGGGGAGGCTATAGTTTGTTGTTTGGGTCTGCGCTTAACTGACCAACACTGAGCAAACATTCACACACATTCATACACACTCATACACACTCTCACACACACACACACACAAAATACATGGGGCATGGACGCTGCGCGACACGTCTGCTGCAGCATAGCAAGTCCATTATAACTGTAGCATGGGTAGAAATTAAGCGTATTGCCATTAAGTTTATTTGTTCCTATTAGCTCTCAGGCACAGCGGGAACCCCGTATATTTCTGTTCAGCCACCAACCTGTTGTTAGTTGTTTTCCGCATCCCAAAAAGTATGGACATCTGAGTGTTTTGTTTTTGTTTATTTGACAAAATAAAAATTGAAAATTGAAAATAAATACCTCGTTGTACCAGAAGCAATGCGATGCAGCAGAGCAACCTTTTGGGTGTTTTTACATTTCACATTAAAATCAATCGATCGATCGATCGATCGATCGATCAATCAATCAATCAATCAATCAATCAATCAAAGTGCATTCATGATCCTGTAGTTAAACGATCCAATTAATGAATTCAGTACTAATTAATAAGGCCTGAGCTTCTAAACCCTGTACAACCAGCTGCATGGCAAAATTCAATAACAGTGACGCTCGCCACAAAGACAGAGTCTGTGTAGCAGGTAAAAAAACGCCGCTCCACCCGCCTGCGTGATGCGCCGCGTCTTTGCCCCATGTATTTCAGCTGTTAGAATGTTACATGGAGCAAGCATGATCAGCTACCGCCCTGGAAACAAAAAAAACCCAACAAAAATGTCCCTGTCATATGGTTGTAGCTGCGTGTCTTACCCTTGGGCTGCCTCTGCTCATGAAACACCACCAGGTCCAGGGGGTTGTTGAGGTGCTCTGCCACCTTTGCCACATCGTGTCCCGTCAGACGGTTGGCGCTGTAGATGGCTTCATCCTCCAAGTCGGTCCAATATATACGATCCTGGATCAAAAAAGAAAAGAGGGAGTTTAATGAAGAAACACAGTTTCAAAAAAAGAAGAAAGCTGTGATATCCAAAATCGAAATCTCTACTCGTCAGTTTCTTCAGAGACAACATTTGATTATATTTATAATTTTATGGATTTACAATTTACTTGACAGGAGAGACTCATTTTAAGATGTTTTATGCCTGGGGTAACTTTAATTCAATTTTTAATTAAAGGCATATGATAAATGACAGGTTGGAAGGCCAAAACATTATTTATTGAAGTAAGGTTAAAAGCATTGCATTTTAATCAAGGAGAGGTTTAGACAAAATAACTAAATAAGTTAGTAATACGACTAAATAAGTTATATTATAATGGGGGGTGTGCTGTTTCCTCTGACACTTTGAGCATCCAGCACTCACAGACAGTCAATTAATGCTGAGCAAATAATATTTTTGGCAATATGTTTTGTATTTTTGTCAAAATATAGTACCCCTCTATGCATTATTATGAGAAATCTGAATAGAACTAGTAGAATACACAGCTTTAAAACACTGATTTGGCATTTCAAGTAATTAAAGAAGTGGAGGCAGTATTCTCTGCTTTTTGTATGTTTTTTATTCATCTTAATTATAATTTGTATTCTACCAATTTAATGAGCCAGGAGAAGTAGGGTATATTTTGGAGATGGTTTACACTGGAGTCAAAATAACTTGCCTCCTTGGAGCACAGTGGATAAACACAACAACAAAAGTGGACTTTTACAGTAGAAAAAAAAAACTTTTTTTTAACACTTTTTAACTCTGCAGGGAGGCTGTCCTCTGGAGAAAAACACCCCTGGTAAAAGCTTAAAACAACTTGTGTTTATGCTCAGTATAAAGCAGGAAGATATTTGGTTGTGTTTGTAGCTGTTTTAAGGAGAAATGGATACTGCGTTCAAAGATAGTGCCCCATTCAGTCCGAAAGAAAGTTGCTCACTGCAATACATTGAAATAGCCTTTGTGGGCTTCCTCACACTGTCATGTTTTTGGGCCCATAGAGCATGCACACTGGAGTCGAGTGTCCGCACGGCCAACGTGACATCACACCATCAGACACGCCCCTCTGTGCAGGTCCCATGCTGCATGTTTTCGAAAATGGAGAACTTTTCTATGAAAACATGATGTAGATGTGAGTTTTCAATACATTTCCCGCTACAGTTTGGGAGAATATCGGTTTGCTGGGAGGAGAATAGAGTATAAAAGATTCAAACGTTTCCTCGTCATGATTCTGCGTCAGCTCGTGTCCGTGTGACCACCTGAGAGGAAAGCATAACCGGGCCTCTACGCTGGCCGGGCCGGCTGACTTCCTGTTGGCCCCCCGCACACACAAACAGGATAAACTGATTAAATCATGTGAAAGAGTTCGATTGTACTTCAAGCTTTTGGTATGAACTGTCCATGCACCAAACTCTTCTCTGGTATCAGATATGTGTTGTATTAAACGAGTTATTATTATGAAGTTATTATTTTATTCATCGAAGTGAACGGACCATTTTTCTCCATCATTACCATTTCTCTCTATTGTAAAAGTCCCTTGTGTAAAAAAAAACCTCAGTTGCCGCTGTTTCTTTGAAAATAAATAGAATAAATACTGCCGGCCGTGACCTGTGAGATCATCCTCTCATCTTTCACTTTAGCTTCCGTCTCCATTTCTCTTCCGCTCTCTAACACAAAATTGTCTTTAGTGATACTATAGTATAACAGGATACACCGCCAAGTGGTTATGACACTTGGTTTCCATGGCAACTGCAGACTGCTCCATCTACGCAAACACACATCAATTAAGAAAAACACAATAAATGATAGCAAGAGAAAACACAATGCCGTTGAGATCATAGGAAAGAAAACATCCATCCACGCACCATATCAGAAACAATCTCCGTTCATATTAAAGCCATAACATGTAACTTTATCCTAAAAATCAATGTATAGACTAATACAAAAGTAATCCTACTCAGTCATCACTTATGAGCCACTAGAAGTATGTGATGGTGTCTGTATGTGCAGAGACCCTGCCCTCTGCCTGTATTCTCTAATTTTCTTCTGTTTACGTAGTGGTCGGGATGTTTGTGGGCGTGGCTAAACAGACTGGTATCCCCCCCGTGGGGTGTAGCCCCAGCCAATAACAGAGCGTGCACTATCCCTCACCGGTCACGACCTCTCGGCAGACTGACTGTTTCATAGCGATACAAGGCAGCATGTAGCGTCAATATAGGTTGAATATGATACAAAGCGGTGGTATTATTACATGATTGTGTTCACACTTAGTGTCTCCCCCCTCTCCCCCGCTGGTGAAAGAGACAGAGCAGCGCTGCAGTCACTTCTCACAGAAAGAGGAAGAGAGGCGAGGGCAGAACAACAAGACATGTAAAACCACGTTTATGTTGTGCTTTTGTAACCTAACCACAGTGGAAATAAAGTTTGAATCTGCTGATATCACGACCAACGGTCTCTCTCTTCACTCACTGTCTGCTCACTGAGCAGGAGAGGAGGTGCCAAATTTCACCGTTGTGTTTCCAAAACACAAGCCGAAAATTAAACATATTATGCCTCTGACGGAATAAAAAACATACATCACATGACCATACACTGGGCATGCACATGCCAGTGTAAACAGGAAGCAGACCGTCTATGAAAATCATGGATGTATTATAAGAACCAATGATAACAGTACGAAAAGTAAGACCAGATTTCTTTGCTCGGACCGACAATGTGGGGCAATTGTTACTGAAAGTAACAGGCGGTAAAGGCGGCAGAAAACGTCGATTGGGAGTCGTTGCCAAGCAAACATGCTGACATATTAGAGCGGTACTGGGAGAATTATCCATCGCTGGAGAAAGCCATGGCAACGGGAAAGGAGTACCCATACAAGAAATTACAAAAGGTATGTAGGCTTAACTAACTAACTGATAAGACTGACATCGGTGTTTGCGTCATCGTTTCCAAAGGTCTCCTTTTCTGCCCGTCCAAACTAAAACAACTAAAATGGGCTCAGCAGCGTTTCCAAACGTCTCAATGTTAGGGACTCAGAAAAGCGGGGGTAATGTAGTAAATGTAGCAAAAATTAAGCGTTTAAAATGAAAATGTATTAGTGTGGAATGATGGCTCCTGTCGGCATTTTCTCATCAGGCTGGGATTGTGTTAACAGTTGTATGGTCTTTTTTAAAGGGCAAGGATCTGTAGGGGTCCAGCCACAGATTTGTCTGGTGTGTGTGTGTGTGTGTGTATCTCTGTGTGTGGTTCAGTCACAGCTGTAATCCACACTCTCCATTTGTGCTGGGCTATCAGCGGACTTAACCTTTCTCTCACCATCTCCTTTTCCATCTTTCACTGAGCTCTCTATCGCTCTATCTCCCCCTCACTCAGATTCAGATGACCTTTACTCATATGACAGTAGTGCTGAAACAATGAAAGACAAATATCAGCCATGTTGATAAAGCAATACTCAAATCTATCATTCCATCCCTCCCTTTGCCTTTCCGTCTCCGTGGATGTCTTTCTGACGGTTTTTCTCTTTCAATTTCTCTACTGTCAATCTCTGCATCTGTCACGTTTTTTTTTTCTCACAATGAAAGCAGCAACGCAAGACCTGAGAAGGTCATTGCTCTTCATTGTAAGATCAAGGTGAATCTTCCACACACAGAACTGAGACACGCGCACACTCAAAAAGCTCTCCCGAAAAACAACATTGCATCACTTCAGTCAGAGCTGTGTGTCTGTCTGTGGTTGTCAAGGGGATGAGACTACATCTAAACGGATGTGAAGTCTTCTTAGGGTCAAGGGGAGAACAGCTTTTGATGATTTTGTCATGACTTTGTCCCAGAAGAACCTTCTGACAAATGCTGGGCACTTTTTGACAGACACCTCTGCGTGATGTGCTTCTGGTGCCTCCTTCATACTTAGATGTCACGCCAGAAAAAAAAAAAAACTACAAATGCACGCTCAAACAAAGCCAACCCACTCAACTTTTGAAGCCTTTGATTGTTTGGGTTTGGTTTGTAGTCTTTGTTGTATCAGCCCAAGTTATGAAAAAATAATGTAGGCTTGGTGTTAAATTTGTGTAGGAATCAATTGTTGTTAGGAGACATTTTGTGCTAATCTCCATTAAGCTGCAGAAGAGTGTTAAAGCCTTTTCACATGCATGGTGCACCCACACAGGTGTTTCCAGTTATTTTAGCTGATTAGACCTCTTATCTGGACCACGGGTTTGGACAGATAGGACTTGACTGACGTTTTCCTCACTATTCTGTTAAAGCTGTGGTCACGCACGCTCCAGTTTCAATATTCACTTCAACTCTCATTGAATTGACAAGCAAGGTCACACTGCAACCGTCTTTCTCACTCTGCTCAATATTTTCCTCATTATCTCAGTCAGACTTTTGGCATTGTATCATTTTTGGTGCTGGGTGCTGAGCACTTTAAAATCTGACTTTAAAGGCCTGGGCAGGATTTAAATTTTGCGATGAAATCAATTAATACTGATGGAACAGCCGTCTTAACTGTTGTGACCTTTGAGGGGACGGAAAGTTGGAGAGTCCAAAATAAAGGAAGTTATTGTAGCTTTTATTTAACCTCCTGTGTCAGGGGCAGGGCTGGGGAGTAACAATATTACAATTTATCTAAAATCCAAACTATGAGCATCTGTATTCTGTTTAAATTGGTGGTATGCTGAATACAGTTACTGTCTTTAAAAATAGATTACTTGAAGGGATTACTTTATTACTTCTGCCAAGGAGGTTATGTTTTCCATCCGTTCGTCTGTCTGTCAGCAGGATTACAGAAGAACTACCTGATTTTCATGAAACTTGGTGGAAGGGTGTAACATGGGCCATTAAACTAAAAAAAAAACATTACATGTTGGAGCAGATTCAAATCATGGCGTGCCCCTGTAGTTTGTTTTGTTTTTATTTGCACTAAAATTTATATGAGGCATGCATTTCCCATAAGCAGATTTAAAAAAAAAAGTGCAACAATTTGTATGCACACAGTGCACCTGCGACACGATAATGGATGAGGAGACGCACAGCCACGACACTGTCAGGAATGTGTATTTGGAAATATAAAAGACAGAGAAATTAGCTCAGCAAGATCATTTTGAAGTATTCCAAAAGTATTTAGAATATGTTTGAATAATCTAATGGAATATGTTACACATTACATTTCAGGGCACGTATTCAGTAATGTGTAGTACATTTTAAAAGTATCCCTCCCAACACTTAGACACAGCTAAGCGTATTGTCCAATTCATGACCCAGCTAAGCTAACAAGCTAATGAGTTTGCTTACTGACCATCAGTTTGTTAACTCTGAGGGCTTTATTTTCCCTCTTGAATAACTTTTTATTGAAAGAACTGCATGGTGCAATGGTGAATAAAATGCCAGAAGAAGCTAATGTGACTGACTAGCTCTAGGCTAGCTGGGCTGGCTAGCAAGCTAAAAGTTCACAAACTGACCCCATCTATTTCATACAGATGAGCAAATGTCACTGTGTGGTGTGACCGCTGCTTTAGTTTCGCTGTGCCTGTAATGAAGGGACAACTGTAGTTTGGTGAGGTCATGTAATTCTTAGCATAGCTCCTCCCACCTTCAACCTGAGCAGAAGTTTAATAAAATAAAATAAAATAAATAAAAACACCTGTGTGGGTGTGCAGGGCCTTTGAAATCTGTTTAAATCCTCCTACAGTGTTGAGATCATGGTTAAAAGACAAATGTGTGCCTTAGCACCATTATTTTTCTTCCATCCTGATTGTTTTGTATTTCCATTGCCAAACTCATCTTCCCCTCTAAGAGGGGATAACAAGCAGTGAAAGTAATGCAATGATACTAAAGCCAGAGAAAGAGAAAACATTACTCTCTGCATGCCTCAGCAATCTACATTTCCTCAGGGCTCGGTGTCTAGGCGGGGGGTGGACACTGACTGGAAGGGCTTGTGTGTGTGTGTGTTTGATGGTGGTGGTGTGCAGACTTTGATATAGGAACCCTGTGTCTTTCCTCTGCAGTGTTCTGAAACTTTAGTACATCAGCATTGATTTGAAGTTTGCAGATGCTATGCTCAAGTGAAATTACTTTAACATTTACTGTGTATCACTCACGAATATGAGGGGCTGTGCAGGCCATACTTACATTTGTGAAACCTCTGCCCGTCTATGCTAAGCTATGGTATGGGACTGGGTATGTCTGTATAGTTAAAGGAATGCCTATGAGTGGTGCTTTTATGCTCATGTATGATGACATGTAACTGCATGTGAGGAAAGATTAAGATAACGGACCAATCCCCATACATAATAACTGCCCACATGTTATTTTGTGGTCTTCCCATTTAACTTTTAAATCTGTGTTAACACTGAATACATCTTATATCTGAAGACAACTCATTTTAAAGATATCTCCGAGCTATCAACCTACACGGTGGAAATGGCAAGTTTTGAAGATATGGATCGTGCGATAAGGCAGGCCTGCTCTATTATTTTGGTGTATGATTGTAAAGATCTACAAAGAATATGTGACAATTTTCTCAATAAATCGTTTTGGTCTATAAAATGTCAGAAAATAGAGAAAATGCAACAGGTGATGTATTCATATAGATATAGATCCAATGTCCAAAACCCAAAGATATTCAGTTTACCATCATATATGACATATATTACCTTTACACAACCAAACCTCATCAACAATAACAAATTGTTTTGTAATCACCGAAACGTGACCTGCAACCAATCAGAGCAATGAAACATGATCTATAACCAATCAGAGCAATGAAACATGATCTATAACCAATCAGAGCAACAAAACATGATCTATAACCAATCAGAGTAATGAAACATGACCTACAACCAATCAGAGGGTCGTGCTTAGATGGTAACCCAAGATTTGCAAAAAAACTTGCAAAAACTCTTGCGAGACTCATTTCCCAACGACCTATACGAACCATACCATTCGAGGTTAATGCCTAACCTTACCCACCTTGCAGGTCCTGGGTTACCTTCTTGACACGACCCAATCAGAGCAGAGAATCGTGTGAAGTAGCGCTGAGCGACACACCCAAGTTGGGATGGTGCTTGGTCTGTTTTCAAGCAGGAAAAAAATGGCGGCCTGGTCACAAACTCTCTCACTAAAATGCTGATTCATATTTGATCAGCACTGCCTAGTTTGACAGTTTGATCTGAGCTTCATGAGCCAGGTGGACCTGCAGACTGGACCGTGACACTCCTGTCATCATCTGAAACCCGTGCCACAGTAGATAAACATTTGTGATTGGTCTGCCCAGGGCTGGCTGGAAATCCCTTTGAACGGGAAGGGGGCCAGACACATCTGCCAGAGCTAATGAAACATGAGCTCTGCAGATTCGTCCGGTTCCCAGGCTAGTCAAAATTGGCCGAAATGATCCATTACTCTTTTTATCATCATCCTCATGTCAATAAATGTTGCACCATTATCTGGTGTAAAGTTTAGTGTTACACAATTGGACTAAACTGGGCCTCGTAAGCAGTTTAACACAGACCCAGACCCGGAGTCAAAAATGCTCCCTTGAGGCTCGTTCCCCAGATAAGACACAAACTAAATTAAATGGACAAAAAAGGTCCAATGTTTGAGTTTGAACCAGCCAACTCCGAAGAAACAAACTTCCCATTATCGGTCTGTTGGGACCAGGACAATGTGCGGCACCACTAAAGGATTTTTAATTTGGTCTGTATCACAACCAGAACAGAACAAAGACCAGAAGAGCTGAGGGCTATTAATCTCCAGAGATGAACTTTCACTGCCTGCCTGCAACATTGGTTTTCTTCCTCTTTTACACATACACACACCCGAGCACACATGCAGGCACACTCGGCTGGACGTGATGGATGTTCCCTCTTGCCTTTGCTTCTCATCATCGCAGTGTGTGCAGCAAAGAGAGGAATGGAGAAAGCACTTCCTACTGATCGCATTTCACCTCCCTCATCCTCGCTCTGCTTTCCTCTGCTTCTCTTTTCCACCTTCCACATCATCCATACTTGATGGCCTCTAACAGACTGACTCACTCCAGCCTCAATAAATACACCCAAATTAGTTTCATCGATCGCTGTACTCTCCTGTGACTTCACACTGGTCAGCCCTTGAAAAGACGATTCCTTCTCTGGGTTTATCTTGCTACTATACCTTTAAAACATCTCCATCTCGCATTTCTTCTCAGTCGATTAAAAAAACAGCAAGAACCCATGTCCAATGCTTACATTTGGCTCAGCGAAAATCTAAAAATACACTGCCAAGATGGGAATCAACAAACAAGATATCATGAGGAATGTCACCCACGAGTAGGTCTGTCACAATAATTACGTTATCGACTTATCGAGGTTAGCAAAAATGATCGAGGTCCTCTCCATATATCATACGGTATGTTGACATAAGAATAAGAATGTCACCAACATTTTAGCCAACATGATGCCAGAACAAACAGCTGGGTTTTTCCGACCATTAGAAGACATGGGCACAGTGCCTAGGCATTTGTTTTTCACAGCAGCTAAGAGTTTTATTTATTTAGGATATTGTAATAATTTTTCACATTCCAATTCCAAGTCTGAATATTCTTAAGAATTAAAAGTTCAGTGCTCTTTGGAAGGGTGGACTTGCATTATTATTATCATTATATCAGCGGCATAAAATGGTCTTAAAATGACAATAACATCCTTGGTTATGGTGGCAGGCCTACCCACGAGGCAGAGATAAGTGAGGACAGACCTATTTTTCTGTGTTTTTCTACCTTTGGAGGTCAAATAAGGACGTTGGCATCTTGTTTGCCTTTCAAGTAGAGATTGCCTACAAACACTGCCAATTGTTTGCAGGTGATCCATGCCAAGTCCCAAAGTAGGACAATTCAAATAAATATATAGTTATAAAAAAAGGTTTGGGGATGAGTTTGTTTGAGGTGCTCTTTGGATAACGATCTCCAAGGCACTCTCTTTTAAACAATTAAATGCTTTTATTGTAATGGCATAGTCATGTTAGACATAAAAACTCACAGAGTCCCTGACGAAGACTTAATGCCGAAAGGTTTTTAAAAATATGTATTTATGCTGTATTTAAAAGTTCCCTTGTTTTCTTTTAATATATCTTCATTTATGCTGTTCAAGCAAGCTAGTCTGACATTTATTTTACCGCCATGCCAAAATTAGTAGTATTTATTTGTATTTTTTTTACTTTTATTAGCCTGATATTTTCTTGGATTAAGATACTTCATATCTGGCTGAACAAGGAGGTGAATATATTTTTATGAGGCAATAATCTTAGTGGTGTTCTTGTATATTACAAATGCTAAAAATGTTCGACTGTGCTTGTCGGCTGGTGGAAAGCTATAATACCCAAGACTGGATATTTGACTGCTTAAGAGAATCCTTATTAATAAAGAAAAAAAAGCAGATTATACCTTTGCAAGAGTGCAGTTGGAGTCATATAAAAAGCAAATAATAGCTGCCTTGAAGGAAGGAAACCAATCTAAAAAAACATCTGGCAGCTCTGGAAAATGGGAAAGAGTCAAATATAAGCTATCTGTAGTTAATGGGATAATATGTAAAAGCATGGTGGGGTAAATTTTACTTTTTGCATTTTGGATTTTGGATCATTGTAGAAAAATAAGCTCTGTGGCGAACACAAGTTTATGATACTTACATTTTGTCTAACAAGATAATCTCTCCATATGAACACCACTTTTAAGAAGTAAAAAGCTAACGTTAGGCTATAAATGAACTAAAACAACGGTCGCATTTCGCGGCCTACGTCACTGTTGCCACTACAAAACTGACGGTGAGGTTTAATGTCCTCGACAACCTCTGTAGTCTCATTTAGCCACTGCCTTTTGAAAGACATGTTAAAGCTTCGAAATTCACGAGCAGGGTATTTACCGATGTATTTTATGTCGTAGAACAAGCTTGTGTTAACCACAGACCTTATTTCAGACGTCTAAACAAAAAAAAACTGACTGAATTCGAGACGAGGGAACCGGAAGTGCTAAAATAATAAACTCATTCCCGGGTTTTAAAACTACAAACTTAGGCGCCCTATAACCAGCATACTGAGAGCCTTTAAAGCTGCCATTGGTTGGACTGATTCTGAGTCTGTATTTTAATCTCAATCCTTCCATACCTCGAACACAGTGAGGGCGAAGGGGTGTCCCAGGTGGTGATGGGAGGACAGCAGCACTTTGCGGTTGTCTCCATTCAGATCCACGCTGGACAGCAGGTGCAGCTTGGAGTCCACCCAGTAGAGACGCCTGTTAGACAAGTCTGTGGAGACGGAGGACGAAGAGAAGGAGAGAGAGAACAAAACCAAGGAAGAAAAGAAAAAGGAAGGAGGGAGAGATGGAGAGAGGTCATTCCATGAGAAAAGGCCTAGGGTGAGAGGTATATGAATGTAATGGCTCAGTAGCCACACCATCAATCTTCTTTGACATGACGGCTGAGGCTCTGCGCTGAGAAAACACAGATGTGATTGTAATATTGCCGGTTGACTTCTTTGCGGGGTAAAATATATGTGCCCTTGAGCAAATTGATTAATCTTGCCGGACTTGCGTTAAAGGAACACTTTGCTGTTTTACAATTCTATCACCATGTATTGGTCCCCAATGTGGTTTACTTTGGACTATGGACCACAAAGTAACGCTGTGGTTGACTTGAAGATTTTGATTAGCGATTCCATCAAATGTGACAGCAGGGGACGTAATCCAAGTATGACATTGCTTTTAACCAGGTGTGCATGGATAAGGAACTGCAAGTAAGTTATGTATCTTTCCTTTCAAATAGAGCATTTTTAATATACAATTTACTACATACATTTCTCCAAAGTGCTGTTGAATAAAAAACAAAAAACATTATATATATATATTAAATCAAACTCTATGAAGTGGGTCATTAGTGTGGTCATTAATTCATCATCTGAAGTTAATACAAATCTTCTCACACTTAATTTCCTGCATTCTGGTGCATTTTTATGCACCAATTTATGGAGATCGTCGTTTGCATGATCCTGTTTAAATCATCGATCTAAAATAAAAACTATAATAGTTCATTCTTTTTGCTGCAGAAAGCTAAGGCTTGTGTCTTTCGTGTCGTCACGTACGCTCGTGATGACATCATGACGTGAAATGCAGAACCACATGACAAATGACATCATCAAAACACCTTTGCACTCAAAAACAATGTTCATAGATCAAATAACTTATGGAGTGTTGAGAAATATTTTGTTTGTTTAGTAAAATTTGATGGAAAAAAACATTTTTGTACTTTTTAAATGTATAACTCAATTTCAATACTTGACTTATTGACTTACGTAACCTTTTAGCAGAGGTTGTACAGATTTTAGGGATATTAAGCATTTGAAGATACACCAAGAAATGACATCACAATAAGCAGAAATAGGCACCATTCCTATTGGGTTTTAGGAGTTAATTTCTTCAAAATAAAAGTCTAATATAATAAAATATTATAATATCTAATATCTAAATATCTAAATATTGAGGGGGACATGTCCCCTGCAACCCCCCCCGAAATCTACATCTATGACCTTGTAAGTATTTGAGAGTCCAAAAGGCTTTTTGTTGTCTCCTTTAATCACATTCACATTATACTATGTAATAGACAAGTCAGCTGAACTTAAAAAACAACTGATTCAACATAATCACGGCAAAAAGAAGTTTTCATTCACAACGTCACCTCCTGACTCAGACAATCAACTGTTCTGTTGTCTGCTCTGTATCAAATCAGTGACAAAGGGAAAATAATCCGCCCCTTCCTCCGCAGCGGTCCGTCCAACTCCCATTCGCCTTAAAAATAATTTGTTTTCATACAGATGTAGTGACACCTCAATTCCACAGAGTGTGGCAACCGTGTGCTTCTCTTTCTCCTCAGGCAAGGGCAGCGGAGAGAAATTGGCTGGTGCCGCAGAGGGAGTTGAAAGGGATGATGGGAGGTATTGACGGCACAGAGCGTCTGGCTTATTAATTCGAAAGTCCCGTGTTTGCTGGCGTGATTGATGAGAGCCAGACACAAACTGAGCTATAACAATAAGAGCTACTCAGGGGTTGCAGCACCCCTGGACTGTTTTCTTCTCTAAGCTGTTTGTCTCTTTGTTTCTTTCCCTCTCTCCCTCTCTGTAGTGCTCTCTTTCTTTGTGTTGTATTTACTCAAATCATTTTTTCTTCTCTCTCGAAAAGCAATATCAACTCTCAGAGCTGATTGATTTCTCTGTCCCTGTATCATCTTATAGTTTTCTCTGCCTTACCCAGGGTTATTCCGTTGGGCCACTCGATGTGTTCGGACACCAGAACTTGTCGGTCCACTCCGTTCATCCCAGCCTTCTCGATTTTGGCCTGCCCTCCCCAGTCTGACCAGTACATAAACCTGTGGAAGGACACGTAGAAATCAGTCAGACATGGATGGGTACAATTCAGTAAAAGAAGATGAAAAGAGCCCTTTTCTCATGAGCAGAGAATAGGTTTTCTTGTGCAATGTCACAGTCGATTTTTAGAAGACAACTAATATGTGACTGAATCTACCCTATCACACAATGTCCCTGTCTGACTCTATCTCATTTTCTCCACAAAATCAAATAGTTTAACTTCTGAAACAGGCCTCGAAGACACTAGAGGAAAGTAGATAATGTGCAGAACTGCCGGTATTGGAAACTTGGACCACTTTTAAATGTGTGTGTCTGTGTGAAAGCTAAGCTTCTTTTGCATGCATTTCATGTTAGTCTAGCTTTCTAGAGTTGTTAAAAGAGTCCTTCTGGGAACTCAAGAGATGAGACGAAGAGAAAGAGGCAGAGTAGACAAGAGTCACGTTGTATCTTCAGTTGTTAAATGGATAGTTAGGATGTTTTGAAGTGTGGTTGTATGAGGTACTTATCCATAATCCATAGTGTATTACCTACAGTAGATGGCGGTCGGCACACCCCCAGTTTGAAGAAGCAGACAGGAGGACAGGCACAGAAGCTAAGCAGTGTACTGCTGTGGACGGGGGCTGCAGCTAAATGTATTTTAGCCACCTAAAGAAAGGTACACCTAAAGAAATCTATATCAGTTTAAATGTATGCTACATTTAGAAGATTTTAGACCCACAACTCCCCTGTTCTGCGAGGTAAAATGAGGTTTTTGTCAATGGAGTCTGGTGGCTTTGACAAGAGCATAGACAACAGCTTCAAACTTAAACAGGGTCGTCTGACAGCAAGGAAAAGCTGGGAAAATATTCTAAATATGGCGTACACTTAAACTGATATTGATTTTTTTAGGTGGGCCTTTCTTTAGGTGGCTAAAATATGTTCAGCTGCTGACCCCATCCACAGCAGTACATTGCTTAGCTTCTGTGTCAGGACTCCTGTCTGCTTCTCCAAACTGGGGGCGTGCCAACTGCCATCTACTGTAGGTGAAACACTGCCTATATGGATAAGTACCTCATACAACATCACTCCAAACAATCGTTAAAATACCTTTAAGGTCTACTCAGCAATGCAAAAGCAAATGTTACTTACTGATGATGTAACAATTTTCCATATTTCTATCTGCTCATATCAAGCTAATTTACAGGCATGCTTAGCTTTTCTATAACTGTCTATCTGTATGTGCATTGTAGTAAATACATTTGCAAACCATCACAAAGATAATAAGGTTTGTTTACATCATTCTTATACCGGCCTCTTGAAACATGTTGACTAGTCAACCTACTCACGCTCTTTGGAACAGACAACCCATTGTTTCATTATTACCAAACTCTCCACAACCCACACCTTCAATTACACAAAGCTGTGTGAGCCATGTATCTCTACCTAGCCAGCAATCATTTGCATGCTTTTATATTGCATTCATTCGGCACTATTGTGCAAAATGCCTTACATGTTTCCACACCAATCACAGATTGTTGATGTAAATAGTTTCATTTTAAAAGGCAAGGTCATTCAGTGGTGTTTTCATCCACTGGGAGAGCATTTGACTTGATCATACCAACAACAACCAGTCAATATTTTACTGTACTGAAACACTTTTTTTGTTGTATGATATTGCACCATGAGACACTGACAAAGCTGTATTACCACAGGCATTTCAATGAGAGAATCATCCTGTTGCTGCCTGGTGCATCTTACCACATCAAACAGTGCAGCCATTCAGTAGGTTTCAACAAATTGTCTATTTGTCTGTAATCAGCCAAAATAAATGGCAAAAGCCTATCCACACGATGGCACAAAACAGGATACGAACAGGATATGAGTCATAGTGGTAACTGTTACATGTGTTTTTATGGGGTGGACTTGACAACCAGAGACCAACTTAGAAAGGGACAATAGACGATTTTTACTACTTTTATCACTCTGCACCATACTTTGTTCTCAGCATTGCAAGATACAACTTCTGGGTGGTCAGCTACGCACTTCAGACATGGGGGGTGTTAATTATGTCTTTTTTCCACTTGGTATGTGTCTTGTGTGATGTATTTCACTTGGCTTGTCTTGGCTTTACCCTGAGATTAGTAGACCTCCTCCAAGACCATTATTTAAGGTGATGACATGGAGTCAGATTATTGAGATAATACAAAGCAAACTGTGGGTGATCATTTAATTCACATACATTTGAATATGACATGTAAACGCATAAGAAATTGCCTCAGCAGCTGGATTTCCATGTGATCAGAAACACCAATTTACCGTATGAATAAAGACTTTCTCTTTTTAGGAAAACTAGGACTGAGAAAAAAACATAATTATATCAATATTACTAAAAAACACACACTTTTTTCCATCCTATTTTTGCACTACTGTAAATAAATAAGATTACACCAGTAAGCCATGAACCCCTTCCCTATTCACTGAAGCTACCACACTGTTCTGCAAGATAACAAGCTGCTGGGAACAAGAGGAACCTGAGGCAAAGATAAAGAAACAGCTGTTTCAAAAGGGTCAGTAATAAGCATCACTCGGCCGACAGCCATCTGGCACTCTTGCCACACTGCCAGTATACAGTATTGTAAACAAATGAGAAGGTTAGAAGAAAACACTGATGTTTGGGCTAGTTCACTAGGACATCTAGGTGGTGCATGTCGTTCTTTGTGTGTGTGTGTGTGTGTGTGTGCATGCGACCATTAACAGCATTATTTTTGTGAAAGTTATAGTGTGTGAGAAAGCATTAATAAACAGACAGTTTGGAATGCCTAGTGGTTTGCAAACTGGTTTCCCTACTTTGCTGGACCCTGTCCAAGGGCACACAACAAGCAATGTCTGTGCCAATTAAGGCAAGTCAATAAATAGACTGGTGCTGCATGATTGGGAATACTGGAAAATGCATGCAATGCTTTGAGGTAATATTAAGCCAAGTCTCTAAAATAGCCTTTTGCACACTCTCAGGACTGAATAACAAGAGCCAGTGTCACTGAGGGTGATAATACCAGAGTTAGGGGTGGTGTTTAGGCCAAATGTGACGCCAACCACTCGCAGGCATATACAACTTGATCTTCTCCATCCTCTCTCTCTCTCTCTCTCTCTCATTGTCTCTGTCAGTGTGACTTGACTGAAGCTAGTAACATGAATCCATCAAGACCTGAAGCCTTACAGTATCTGTTACGTCATATGCGTCAAACACAGCTTAAATGTGTGAGTATGGAGGGGACAAACGAGGCAGTTTGCAGTGCCAAAGAACCAGCTTTACTCAATTAACTCATGTAGATCAAATTCCACTGAGGTCAACTGACACTGCCAGTTATAGTATCATAACCGGGCCCTTCTGATCCCAGCCGGAGACTGAACCAAAAGAATTTGTGTTTTCCCCATGGGTCACAATGCGGTTCATTTTACACATACACCTCATCTCTTCATTCAGTCAATGAAAACAGACAAGAATAGCTGACAAACTTTTCACATGATCTTGGTTTCATCACTTTTTTTTTTCTCCTCCACATGCTTCTCAGGGCTTGTTGACATTACATAGAAGTATTCAGCTTCAGTTTGAGAGAGAGGGGGGGGGGGGGGGGCGG
>JAOVVB010195369.1:0-10979 GCA_028570985.1 Heterobranchus longifilis
GAAAAGGTAGAGGGGCGGGGAGAGAGAGAGAGAAAGAAAGAAAGAAAGAGAGAGAGAGAGATTGAGAGAGACAGAAAGAGACAGAGAGAGAGGGAGAGAGAGAGAGATCGGCCGGCTGGAGCTGAATAATGGAACCATTCATTCTGCAGCCGGAGTTTCTGCCGCCTCCTCCCATGTTGATGAGAACAAGAATGAGCTGCACCTCCCCTGGCCTCCCCTCAGACAGCTTGATGTCAGACGGATGTGCAATAACATGTTTTTTGGCATGGCTCCACAAAATACCATCAGCACTATTTTCAATTTACAGGACTACTGCAAGATCATCATTATCATCATTGTGGTGTATCATGTAAATATTGGGATGATCTACATGTGCATGCTGGCATGGATTAAACTGAGACCTCACTGACACAAATAGAGAAAAATATATTAATTTTCCACCTGCAAATATTGCCATTACCCTAGGGCTGGTCGATAGTTACCAACTAACTTGATATCGATATTGTAGGGTTGACTATTGGTGCTTTTTACAAAATTTACACAATGAGATTTTTGATAAATAATCATCAGTGATGTGGATATAATGACTAATGATAGAACGGCTCGTCAAAAAATGACATCACTTTACTGTAATGCAGCCTTTAAAACCAGGAAAAGACAACATGTCATTACTATATCCAAAATCTAAGACGATATCTAGTCTCATATTACAATAACGGTATAATATCAATATAGTCGATTCTATGATTCAGTGTTGTTGAAATAATTGTGCCTTTGGGGGTTTTCTTAGCCCTACCTGTAATCGACAAATATAAATTGATTCTGTATAACATATTGATATCTTATGTAATATCCTGGTATAATGAATGGAGGAACCACCGCACTCTTGTGGACTGGTTTATGTTGCCTCTTTTCCCAATTACGTCTGGTGTGGAGCAGCTCAGATTTGAGGTCACAAGTTCGGTGGTGATTCACTGTCTTTGAAGTAATGAGGTTGAGTTTGGTAATTGGATTACCTTATCTGGATCAGATAGGTCTGTGGGTGATTGTACACTGGACTGTTTGACAATTACGATACACAAAAACCTCACTGCTGCACTCATGTAGGAGAAAGGTTTCAGGACAGGAATCTCTGTCATTGTTGTTGAGAATGAGCGGCTGTATTGTCACTAAAAGCTAAATGTGTGTGCTGCAGGTCCCTGATGTGGTGTCCTCCAGCAGCCTGTCGCTACACAGCGAGAGCCAGGCCCAGGTGTGTCTATCAGAGGAAAGCTCCAAGAATGTCAGGAGAATCACCACCGTTTAAATATGTTTATTATGATATTATTTAATATCAAAAACGTGATGTTAATGACGTACAGTACAATATTTACAGGTGGGCCACTCACCGGTGTTTGTGTGGTATAATGTCTCACAGTTTCATAAAGCTAGAGGCTAATGTTATGTGATAGCTAGTGTGTACAGCACAATTATTTTTGAAAAGATATTGTGATACTTTCACCTTTAACATTTAATGTGTCCATAAAAATGTCAACTGTTTTTAGAATATACACAAAAACACATTGTTTTTTAATTTTCAATAAATGTTATTTTTGTGTTTCTTTATGCTGATTTGTGCAGGGCATAGTAAACCATACGACCATATTTGTCGTTTGTTCCTATACTCTTTAATACGACCCATATGAGTGTTTACTAAAACAGCGCCCCTAGCAGTCGGAGTAAATACAACCTATATGAGCGTTTTTCTCCCACATAGCTCAACGTTACATTTACGGTTTTGAACCCTTAACGTTGTTAAAACGGACATTGTTGCGGCAGGTTTCGGTTTAGGCAACCAAACAACTTGGTAGGGTTAGAAAAAAGGTTGGGGTTTGGGTTAAAATATTTGAGACATTAAATCACTTCTGTGCACGTCCCATGACGGGGAACGTGACGTACTTCCGGATGTAACGTTAAGTTAAAAAATAATTTGCTGTTTAATTTTATTTTCATACGAGACACGAACACCGCTCTCCTGTGTTTGTTTGACCCATCCACCCTCCCGTCCGTGTTTCTCGCTCTAAATACTCCTGACTTCCTGCTTTCTGGCACGATAATATCTACGAACACTAACAATAAAACGTCAATATGGGTCCTAATTACTGCTTGAACAAACGACAACTGCTGTCCTTTTGCTCTGGAGGACATAACTGTATTATTGATTAGGATAACAAATTAGCCACTAAGGTGTCACGTGATCAGACACGCTGTAAACAAACCAACACTCAAACCAGATTAGCCAAAACATTTTATTTGGAGGTAAAACTGTCTGTAATTTTCCATTAAATCGCAGGGTAACTGTGGACATAATGGTAAGCAGAGTAGGTCAAAGTTGAACCAGGATGGTGTTTATAACTGATAGTTTGGATAATAATTTTACAGTTTGCCTTTGTTTTCTCTTCCAAGTAAATTTATTCAAAAGCTGATCATCTGATGATCATCTGTGCGCTTGTGTTTCTTGCACCATCAGAGTTATTTTTAGAGATGTTATGTTGTAAAATCTCAGCAATTATATGTGTGTTATAATTACAAATTGGACAAAACTACAAAAATAAGATCCACCAGAATTATCCTTTCACGTATTATTTAGAGAGTGTACTTGTTAACTGTTTTAATCTTGTTAGCTGTTTTTAAATCGACTACACTTTTGCTTTGTCTTCTCATTAATCACCTGGTGTAGAAATATGTGTGATTACAAGGGACTCTCACAGAGCTGTTGCATGTTGACTGATATCCATCTTGTTATTGCCGTCTCCCTTGGTAGTACTGTGTGCTGAAGTAGATGATAAGTAATGATGATGATTTTCATGATCACTTGATCCAAAAAAATAGTTTCTCCTCAAGCAATACTTCATTATACAGAACGTCATTTAGGTCTAAAGCCTGTTTTCAGGGAGGCCATAATCCAAGAAATGCCTCTTTTTCTATTTCATATGTGGTAGCATCTCAGACTCAATTAATTTTCCCAGTCATGGAAAGGAAATGGGTATAAAATACAGTATCAATGTGTAAGGCTGGAGAGTAAATTAACACTATGTGACTGGTGCTGCAATGAGAACGATGTGATGGTGAGGCTCTCTGCAGTAATGCATGGAATAACAGATTTATCTCTGTGTGAAGTGGGTGACATAACATTTGCATTTTATAATAGTAAAGGGTGGAGGGGGTAGAGTGGTGGAGATGGAAGTATGAATCTGCCAGACAATCTATAGTTTCACCAGCATTGCCGTTATTAAAGGAGTTGGCATGCATTAAAAAAGATAGCATGCCTATTGCTGGTGTCTGGGAAAAATATGTCCTGGAGAAAGAAATCTCAAGAATTTAACATACTGCTGTAGCCAAGTTTCATATTGATACCCATGCATTGTTTTTCACATTTCAGACAGTGGATGAGCTGGTCCCAAGTGTATTAAATTATTCACCTCATGGGATTATTGTCATTGTTTGATAATGTCACAATATCTGACAAAAAAACCCCAAGCTTTTTCTCGATGACGCTGTGACTTTATTAGTATAATTTGTCACCACCCACAACTGCATAGGCTTGGAAAGAAATGGTAAATCATGCAATCGGCAGCTTAGGTTTTGTTGAATGGGAAATGCTCTTTCATTTCACTGAAAGCCAATGCACATTCTGATTGTACCTTTTAGCTTTAGATTTGATTTATCTCTGCTGGCAACCTTGCTCAATATGACTCCAAGCCTATAAGAGAATGGCATGGTGGCTAAATCTCTGCAAATATGAAAACTGAAAAGTCATTTACAGTGAACTGAATTGTAAGGTTGTATATTTCTATATAAAGGAATCACGTATGAAGGGCAGTTTTGCGAGGCTGTGAGCTAAAAGCTAACATACAATGACAACATGCTGACAATCTCAGAACCCATTGGCTATCAGTCTGACGACAATTTAGTCTCTGGCCAATTTTTCGGGGTTCCGGTGTAGCCAGCGGATATAAGGATACCTGGATAACAGTTGAGAAGCGACATCTATGTCTGGATTGTTTCACAAGTATACATTAATTTAAAGAATTAGGATGAATTAAAAAAAAAAGCAAATAAAAAGCTAAATTGTGAGACAATAGCCGATGGGTCCTGAGATTGCATTTCGGCCAATGCGTTCTGCCTCTTTTGCTTTCTACACAGACTGTTTACCTGCATGCAACTAAAGCCCGCTCAAACATGACCAGTCAATAACACTCAAACGGACTACAAATGGTCTAGAGAAACCAGAATGCTTCCAATACCAAACTCTTGTTCCGATTTCTGCATTCATATGCAGAAATCGGTTTATAGAGATTAACATGCTGATGTTTAGCATGAATTTAAAATGTTCATCATATTAGTTTAGTGTTGTAGCATGCTAATATTTGCTAATTACCACTAAACACAAAGTACAGCTGGTTGATGGGAAAGTCATTAGATTTGCAGGTATTTGGTGATAATCCAAAACATTGAACAAATTGAACTCAAAACCCACAAATGTGAACCTCGTGATGGGGCTGGAGGAAAAGGTCTCTACACAATTTTATGGCAATCCATGCAATAGTTAGATATTTTCATTCTGGAGCAAAGTGATGGATCGATAGATGCCAAAGAGCCACGCTGCAAACCAGGCTGAAACCTGATGTGCCAAAAACACTTTTGTGCCCCACAAACCTCCACACTGGTGCCACAGTTCACAGGGATTTAACACTGAATACTTAGCGCAGCACCCTTCAAATGTGAAGCTGTTTTGTTCCGACATCGTGTTGACGCCAGTTCCATCTCGGCTTTCCCCCATTTTTCAGAAAGAGAAAAACGAGAAATAGATTCATAGGAACCGAATAGAAGGCATATAGAATAAAAGTTGACATTTCACAGAATTGTCAGTTATGTGGTGACAGCATGCATGCTTGCATTATTGAAAATGGCATGCTGACATGGTTTCCTGCTATTCTCCATCACCAGATGGCTGACACAGATCTTCACTTTGGAAATCACATCTCGCCAGTGAATGCGAGGAAAGTGTTTGTCCTCTCTCTCTCTCCCGCTACGCTTTCATCGTTGCTGCCTTCTGTTTTCTCGCACCAAACGCCTGGCATTGAAGCGGTGGGCTATTAAATAAATTAGGTTTCCTCCAGTGGGCCTGACAAAGACGGGCGCAAAATGAGAGGCCTATTACATGACCTGCTTTAGTGTTTTGTTTTCCAGCTTAACCTTACCCTTCCCTGGGGCTTACTTAGGGCACTCCATGGGTGTCAGTTACGCTCCACAAAATGGTGCGCTCGTATCGTTTAGAGGCATCTAAAAGCTCAGAGAGGCAGCCAGGGCCGGTCAGTGTCTGCCTTTCCAACAGTGGAGCCGTAACAACCTCCCTCACTTTCACCCCTCTTAACTGTATGCATCTTCTGGAGTCCCTGTCACTCAGTCCTCTGTCACAAGCCGATCTCCTCCTCACGTCATCGCGTGACACTACAGTTACACTGCACATGCTCAGTCTCCGGTGCCACTCCGGAGCCAGACTCTTACGTCAACGTGCAAACTTCTTCGGTCTGCAAGGGACCGGCTGTCAGTACAGTGGGTATCTCCTTCCTCTCTGCATGCATCACAGAAAATTACAGAGTGGAACACAACCATCGGGGACAACGAGAGAGGAGCTAGGGTGCAGCTCCCCAGCTTCCTCAACAGTTTTTTGTTGGCAATTAGCAAGAAGCCACTGCAGTCTTTTTTTGGTGTATGGATAAATAAATGGAAACTTTGGCTAATGGCCCTCTGGAGTACAGCATGGTGTCTCCAGTGGCTTGTTATATTCTGCTTTCCACTTCCTGTTCGTCAGGGTCCATTAGCAGTCCAGTCACTAAACCACTATAGAAAGAGAACAGCAGAAAAGGGACATTAAAACCACATATTTATAAATATCTTAGCATGGCCTCCTCTTTGTCTTTCATTCGTTTTCATGCAATTTTAAAGCACAAGGCTAGCAATGTATTCTATATTTTTGTTGTTGTCAACAAATGCCATGAAAAGACCAAAACCAACAGTGTGTTTCTCCGTCTCTCAATACTACTTTGTCTGTTGCTCATAGCTCCAAACCCATTGGTTCCTATTGAAGGTGTAAATGTTTAAAAACTGCTCACGAATAAGTTGATTCCTAAAACATCTGCACTGTAGTTTTTAGCAAACATTATAGGAATAAATAGAGGGACTATTGTCAGCTGAGGATTGATACACATTGGTGCACTAGTGAGTATTTACAGCAGCAGAAAGGTGTATGCCTGTAATAACTCAAAATAAATTGAAATGACCATGTTCATGGTAATAAAGGAACACATCACCCAGTGTGTAACCGTGTCTTTGGACAATAATGGAGCTCTAATACTTGTGCAAAAAACACCAAAACTGATGGAAATAGTGGCATTTGCAAGACTGGGCTCAGATATACATTATTTTATTCTACATCAGGCTAAGGCGTTTCGGCCAAAGCCTTCATCAGAGCATAATAAAATCTACATCCTGAGTTCTAATACTTGTTAGTAGAATCAATGTATTGTATATATATTGTTTTGGTCTTGTTGTTGACAACAAGAAAAATATTGAATAACACCTGAATTATTCTTTAAAAGGTGCTGTACTCAAAATACTGAACAAAATTCAGACTGGGCTAGAATTGCCTCCATGCGGCTCTCACAGACTGTTCTCACTGTCAACTCATCAAATTGTTTGTCACGGCCCTCTGCGTCTGATACCGACGCACCGGGCTTTTAACTAACTCCAATGTAAACCAACCCGTTCTCATTCCCAGGTCATCAAATACTGACGCCAAAGGGAGGGTCTCACATACACTCACATACACTCACATGCATGTGCGGCTGGACAGGCTACCAACAACAGAAAAGCTCAGATTACAACACACACAGAGGGAGTGCGACTTCATTCTCTGCTCAGGACGCCATTACTCCTCTATATCTTTACATAGAAAATATTTATTTGCTGCTGTTCTGAATGTCGAGTCCAGAACTTTTAAACAAGCGCATGACAAAAATAAACTGTAAGACTCATCGCCTAAAGTGCGGCAGCACAAAGGTGATGACACAATCGCCCCTTATCATTGACCTTTGAATACACAGGGCTACAAGGACTTTGCAGTTCCTCCTCCAACATGAATATTATAATTAAACATAAGAGAGCGCTTCATCATCAGCTTTATAAATATGTATTCGTGTACAACAGACCCCAGTGACATGTAAAAGCTCAGCGGCTCCAGAATGCCACTGCATTGATTGAGTTGATTAAACGGGCCCTCTTGGCACTGGTCAGGGCAAATTAAGAGGTCCGCGCTTTGTTTGGGCTCTCGAGGGCCAGCACTGGTAGAGCACCACTGATGAATAACTTAACACAGCCTCTCATTATTGAAAGCCGATGCTTTCAAGAGCATCATTCCACCTGGCTCCTACTAAATTAAAGGTCTTCAAAAGTAAATCTGTGCCACTGTATTCTGTGTCGAGGGCCATTACCGGCAAGTGAGGCTAAAATCCTTGACACGACCTTGTTAGCATAGGGTTCTCTTTATTAGCTGTTTAATGCAACTCAGCAGGTGATTGTCCAGACTAATCACCAGAGTGCACATTTAAGAACTCTTCAGTGGTCAGTATTTAAAAGGAAGAAAAATAGAAAATAATAGTGTTGTCTTTTGCGTGGGTCCCCTGTGGCTGGTTAACTGGTGTGCAGTGCAGCGGGTATCAGTGGTGGCCGCAGTCTGCAGCCTGGCTGAGTAGAGCGATCCCTCTGCCTCAGAGGTATTTTCAATCCCATCTAGTCTCCCTCCCTCAACTCTGTGTGTGTGTGTGACTCACTGTGTTATGTCAGATCTCATTCAGTCTTTTGCAACAAAAACAATCTTGTTTTAGTTTACTCACACAAGGTTTTTCTGGATAAATGGCTGCTGAACAAATATGGACATGACTAGCCACGAGGTGTTGCCATGTTCTTCTAAAAAGTGGCTTGAATTCGACTCCCTTGTCAGGTGCATCACATTAATTAAAATGTTAAGCAACTTATTATTATTGATTTTTAAATAATTAATACTTGATGAAACGTGATCAGGTTTAACTGTCATGTCTCTGCAGTTTCATAGCATTGGCAGAGGCCAATGCTGATTGACATTTTATCCAACTGAGGTTTGTGCAAGTTAGAATCTACGGCCCCGACCATGGCTCTGAAATATCACCAGTGTTGGAAGATATTCTCAAATCTTTCACTTCAGTAAAAGTAGCAATACTAAAGTGTAGAAATTATTAAAAGTGTGTACAATTACAAGTAAAAGTCCTGCATTCAAAAAATTAGTTGAGTAAAAGTACAAAAGTATTAGTATTAAAGTACCAAAAGTAAAAGTAATCATAATGCGGAATGGCCCATTTTAGAATAATGCATATTATTATTGGATTATAATCATTGATAAATGAATAGTTTAACTATTTTATATCCTGCTGGGTACTGCAACCTACAATAATACATCATAATTTATTATTAGTTGATGTATATTTTGCATTATAATCCAGATCTGCAAAGTAACTAGTAGCTAAAGCTCTAAGTAAAAAGTACAACATTTACCTCCAAAATGTAGTGCAGTACAAGTATAAAGTAGCTTAATAAGCAAAAGTATTTAATGGACCTAAAGTACCTCAAAATTGTACTTAAGTAGTACTTGCGCTGTCCGTGGTGCTGAAGTAACAGACAGATTTGAGTCCCAGAGTTTCATCTTGGATCTATATTCTATAAAGTATATACTATAAATACTCTGTTGTATACTGAGTATGTCAAGAGTCAAGAGTGAAACTGAGGTATATTTTACAACAAGTATTTCTGCCAACATGATATTTTCTAAACTACTGATGGGAGAGAAAATGTTTCACATCTTTATTGGAATTTAATGATCGTTAGATGCAGATTTCCTTCTTAGTTCAACATTAAACACTTTTCTTTTACAATAAGGTGCATGATATCTTTCATTGTCTTCATGTTTGGGTTGTTATTGGATGAAACCACGTTTGTTGTGTGATTGTTTGGGTTTGCTCTCTGACTAGTAAGTCTCTTCTGCATATAAATATACTTTATAATATTGTGTACTCCTCATTCTACCAGGACTCGATTAGTCCACTAATCTGTTGTTTTGGTCGTACTGTGTGTTCACAGCAGGCGCAAATTAATTTATTCACACAAATTAATTACATATAAAGTCAATGTAAAGACGCTCATTCACACAAGTTGAAAAAACTGAACTTCTGCGGCGAATGACGCGAGTAATCGTCAAAACAAAAGAATTAAGCGAGTAGATTATTATATTCGCGGCTGGTGTGAACACACGGTTAGTCGACTGAGATTTACTTAGTTTTTTATGCATTTTTTCATGCTGAGTAACTTATTTCCAAGAAACTTCTGAGCACTTCTCTGGTAAACACGAGATTTAAAGTGGTGCTTTTGCAGGATTCTTTGTGGAGAAACTCAGTTTTACAGTTTTAAATCAACTAATCGACAAAATCGTTCGAGTGTTTGTCGACTCAGAATTTCTTTAATCGAGGACCGCTCTAGATTCTTCTATCCAAACCTCGCAGCTCTTCTTGAAATGAAGCACTTGGCTGTTCCACTGCAGACAGCCTGATGTCTGTTTGATAATCTGCAGTATATTGCTTTCTGGATGCATTAGCAATGACTGATCTAATTTAAACAGAGATATAATAGCCTCCTTTAGCGTGCTTGACTGGATATTGTGTTACACACAGCAAAGGAATACCAATGCTAGCAACAATCTGGACAAAAGGCTGAGCCTTTTCCTCGCAGCACTAGTATCAGCTTTGTAAAGACTTTGTTACTTGGCGTCGTCGTTGCTTCTCGACGTGTCTGCTCCTCGTTTTTTAAGTTTCCTTATGAAGCAGCGTGAGATATCTTTGATTTATATTCATGTGCAAATGAGCATCTGTAGAGAAAAAGACATTCTTTTAAAGAGAAGAAGAAAGGGAGCAAAGGAAGGAGAGAGAAGTCGAGCTTATCACCAGTCAACAGATGTGGAGACTAAATGTGTTGGTGTGTCTCGTCGCCGAGCGGTGCAAAGCTCCGGCGCTGGCCCGTCTGAATGGACCGAGTCAACCAGCTGCTGCTGAGAGAAAAAAAAACAACATTTCTACAGTGGCTGTAATTTGCTCCGATGGCAGAGGTGGAAAGGATCAGGATGAGAACCTCCAGCTGCCAAAGGCCTTTGGCCACACGGAGGAAATTAATTCAGTTCTGAGTAGATGGAGTGAAGGCAGCGTGCTGCAGGCTGCTGCAGGTACAGGAAGTGCTGAGTGGACACTTACTGTGGACCGCTGTCTCCTCCCTCTCGCTGTCTCCTGACGAGGGACGGGACAGTCATGGATTTTATCATGGATTCTGCTAAAAAAAACAATAAGTTGATCGTGGTGATTTTCTATTATCGGGATTATTGTGAATATCCTGCAGTTTACTGCAGTGTCATATCTGGGATGCAATAACAATATTTATCTTAAAAACATGTAATGTTTAGAGAAAGAAACTCACAGTTTTATGAGAAACAAAGTTGTAATGTTTCGAGGAAAAAGTCGTAATGTTTTGAGGAAAAAAACTAAATTTTATGAGAAAAACGTCATAATGTTTACAGAAAAAAGTTAGAATGTTTACAGAAATAAACTCTCAATTTTATGAGAAAAAAGTCTTAATGTTTTGAGGAAAAAACTCACAAGCTTTTTGTTGTTTTGTTGTGTTTTTGATGAAAATCAACATTCAAGTGCTGATTAAAAAAAAAGAAAAAGAATGAATGAAGCTAGAATAAAATGTTTTTTCTATAAAAGCAGACAGTCTGATCTGTCCTCTGATATATTCACTGTTTATTTATTCATAGTACAAAATATTCTGGAGGTCTTGAAAGATTAGTGAATATGATCAAA
>JAOVVB010195388.1:0-10979 GCA_028570985.1 Heterobranchus longifilis
ATTTGACCATTAATTTTGTGACATTATAGGGGAAGCTGAGCTTCCCTTGCAGTCTTAAAGAAATCGCCACTGTTCTGCACCCATGGTCCCTTTGTGTTTTATGGGTTATGGCTACTCTTACTTTGACACTGCTGGGTCTCTACTTTCACAGTTCAGTCTTGTAGCAGGTCACAGGTGTGATTGATAAGTTTTATAATTTGTATTATTATTTAAGCCCTAGTCTCATTTAGTGTTTACTGTTTCATTACTTTTTATAATATTATTTAGTTTTGGTTTTTTGTCCAGTTGTTTTCTGTGTTGGTGATACTCCTGTTTTGGTGCCTAGTTTTGTATTTATGTTTGGTTTTCAATAAATAGTATACATCTGCACTTACACCAAACAGTACACCACACTTGACAGCAATATTGGCTCTGTTGCCATTCCAGTTAATCCTGAAATAGTTCCCTGAGGTTGTAGTCATAGGTCTGTGCAAGCCACCCAAGGTCCTTCAACTCCAACCTTGGGCTTTCCTTCACAAGAGTATAGGAAAGCAAAGCATAAATGGAAGAATGATGAGCTCTAAGTAGCTTCTGCTTTTATTTTAGTTTTTTCCTTACTGGATACCTTACAGAATGCAAGACAAAATCATGAGAGATTTTTTTGTGGACAACATTATAGTAAGGTTAACAGCGATAAGGTTATGGGGTTCAACGCCTTATTTTTAAGAAAGAAAAAAAAAGAGATCACCAACTGAGTTTGTCAGTAGACTAAAATACAAAGATAGAGCTAGAGAGAGAGACATTATGCCACATAAATTATTCAGAACAGTAGATCTTTGAAGAAGTTGAATTTGACTAAATTTTATTTGGATAGTGCTTTAAACAATTGGCATTGTTGCTAAACTTTGCTCAACAAAGTGGACTTTCTCTCAAAAAGAAGTACAGGTGCATCTCAATAAATTAGAATAGCATCAAAAAGTTGATTTATTTCTGTAATTCAATTCAATAAGTGAAACTTGAAATATATCAGCCTGTGTTTATTGAATTTATATAATATACGAGTTTAACTTTTTTAATTGAATTACGGAAATGAAACAACTTTTTTATGATATTCTAATTAATTGAGATGCACCTGTAATAGTAAAGACTACTTTTTTTAAATTAACAGATGTGCTTGGAATTGTTCAGTTTATATTTACAAAAAGTGCGGCATGAGCCTTTAAAAATAGTTGAATGAATGTTAAATAGAACTGAGTATCCAGTGAGGTTTGACACAGCTGTTTTACTCTGCCAGGCCCAAAAAAAGTCACACACATATTTTGTTAGACTGACTTTTGCTTTATTTATAGTCATGACATTATTTTGATATGCTTATGCAATTCTCACAAGAAGCGATTCTGTCAAGAGTCACATTAATTTCTCTCCAAGATCTTAAATTGTGTTAGGACCCTTGTATAAACCGTTTTCAAGCACATCCAAGGTTCTCAATGGGGTTAAGGTCTGGACTCTCTTACTCTAATATTACACTAACATTCTAATAAAAGATACCCCAGTCTGAAACACAAAACTGTATTTTAATTAGTTTATAGTTCAGTTTTTGTAAAAGTAGTGTTAATAGTATTTGTGAAACTTTTGAGTGTTTTTGCGGGAACGAAAAGTGATATAGTGACATTGACAGAGGTGTGTAGTGACGAGTTACATTTCCTCTCTTACATTTACTTTTTACTTTTACTTGAGTAGATTTGTGAAGAAGAAACGCTACACTTACTCTGCTACATTCGCTACACTCGTTACTTTTCTAACCATTTATTCTACATATGCAGCTGGTAGATCTACCACCTGACTGTTTCAACAATTAGAGGCAGCAACAATAATCACTTGACTTGACCAATCAGGTCTTCAGCTCTATGAATTCATCCTACCTGTGAATCCGTTCTACATACGCTCACCGCGCATGCGCAAACAAAAGTTTTTGCATCTTTCTCTTGTGCAGCATTGGACTATATATATTATAGAATTCTATATAATATAGAATTAAAAAAAAAAAAAGAATCGGACATTACGATTGAAACAGTTACTCAGTACTTGTAGTCTTTTCACAAAATACTTTTTTACTCTTTCTTGAGAAATATTTTGGATGACTACTTTTTACTTCTACTTGAGTAATATTATTTTGAAGTACAGCTACTCTTACTTTAGTACATTTTTTTGGCTACTCTACCCACCTCTGGACATTGACTGATATAACGTTAACCCCAGACTGGGTAAGCAGCTTGTTAAATTATCTCAAAAAGTCATAGCTCCTCACTGCTGGTGTACCTTTGATTTTATAAAGTTAGGTAATTGCACCTCAGTAAAGGTACATTGCTTGCTCAATGTGAATCTATAAGTTCAATTAGTATGTGTCTAAAGTTTTCAAATACACAATGTTGCCAGTTGTCTTAACAAATTCCATGGTAATAAGTTGGGCTTACAATACAATATTAATTAATTCAACTTTTCAACTTTAATCGAGTTAGAGTTTTTAAAATGTGGTTGTTAAAGAAATTAGAAGCTTATTGCCACCTAAACCATATAAGTCCTCGCAGTAATTATCCACTCGAAGGCTCTTAGTTAAATTCGCTTAGAGTAGAGGTAGAGTTTTTTTGGACTGGCAGTGTACTTACCAATTAAAGTGAAATTAAACAGATTTGGATATTCAAAATGCTGTCTCCATTTGGAGCGACTAAATGATTGGAACACATTGTATGTGTGCCTTCTTTGCTATTAATGAATTAAAGGCATTGCATTCTTAAAATATTTTTAGAACCCTGCTACAAATTGTAATAACTCTTCATGTGTTCTTGTTCCAGACAGCACTGCCAATTGTTGGGGATGTTGGCTCACTTCTGAAGGTATTGTCTTTTCAAAGTTTCTTGTCTTTTGTTTCTTGTTTCTTTTACTGAATCCATATCATGTTGTTTACCAAGGTCTTTGTCTACATTATTTTATATAGAAAATATGCTTGATTAACTAAGACAAGGGTTTTTCAACAACAGGGCCTTGTAGCAGTCTATGACAGTTCATTTTCAGTTGAGACATCTAAGCATAATGTCCTTGGAAGCCCATGAATATATCTTTTGCTACCCAAGAATGATGATGGCTATATATTTTTAAGTAATAAACCATATAAAAGTATAATAATTAAAAAATTCAAGGCTCTACTTATTAATAACGTAATTAATAAACATTAATATTAATTAATTGTATCAACATAAATCACCACACATCATTTTACATAAATATCAAACAAGCATAGTTGTAGAAATAGTTGGAGTTATTTTATATTTGTTTGTCTTAAGTATTGATCTGAAAGACAGCAAACCAATACGGTCTCAAGAGAATAATGCTTATTGAGCATTTACATACAGTTCATTCTGCTATGAAAGTAGCAGTGAATGTTTTGAATGAGTGGACTGTAGTGTCAATCAATAACATCAACTTCATTCTTCATAACCTTTCCTAGATTATCTCTTTTTTCCACAGAGTCAAAATGCAATCCTTCAATACAATGGTCATTCAGGAAAACAGATGATTTTATTTTATTCTGGCTTTGCAGATCACCACTTTGCACACCACCACCATATTGCAGATCAATATTTTTCTCATCTAAAACTGATTGGGCAGACCAAACACTAGGTTCTACCAAAATTAATCTTGATCAATATGTGGTACTCTCTCATGCTATTCTTATTATAAAAAAATGTGATATTTATTTACAATATGAGTAGCGTAATCAATTATTTTGAAGCGTAGCATAATTTGATGAAACAGCCTTTTTTTGCATGTACGTAAAGATTATAAGATCATGTTCAAAGTTTAGGAGTGGTAAGGCATTAAAAATAATGCTGGTTTTGTCTGATGAGTACGGACCTGAAAGGTCCAGAAGTCTATGGAAAGGCAGACCCAAATGCAGGGGTTCAGCTAGTGAGCAGGGGTGCAATGCGGAGTGGTGGCTGGTAGCCCTAACTGCACTGTAATGGAAACAAACATGTGGAATGGTTGGGAGTTATGGGCAAACTTGACCCATGGGAGAAACATGCTCCAGGTGGTGGTGTCTCAATTAGTCATGCATCGGAGAGTGATCTCAAGGGTCTGGTTCTTTCTATCTATCTGTTCATTGGATTGGAGATGGAAACCTGATGACAGACTAGGAGTGGCCTTGATTAGTCTAAAGAATGCCTTCCAAAATTAGGAGGTAAATTGTGATCTTCAATCTGACACAATGTCCCTGGGGAGACCATAAAGCTGGAAAATGTGAATCATTAGTTGCTCTACCTTTTCTTTGGCAGAAGGAAGCTGGGAAAATCGAACCAAGGATTTGTGCAAATGTGGAACAGTGATCTACAATGGTCATGATGCAGGTGTTCTCATCAGACAAGGGTCGAACTATCACAAAATCTAGGGAGATGTGTGACCAAGAGCAACGTGGCACAAAAAAGGGTCTGAGAAGGCCGGAAGGGAGTGGGTTGTCCAGTTTACAGCGTCCGCAGTTGTTGCATGCTGCCACAAAGTTGGGCACATCCTTCTCCAACATGGGCCACCAGTAGAATTACTGAATGACAAAGCAAGTCTGGATGGAGCCTGGGTGACAGGAAGGTCTGGATCCATGGCCCATTCTAAGACCTGCAGGCATAATAGAAGGGGAACAAAGGGACTATTAGAGTGAACATTACAAGGTCCAGGTTCCTGCATCAGCGGCTGCTTTACCATTGTCTTAATGTCAAGTTTGGCTGCTGGAACTAGACAGTTAGACGGGAGGATGGTCTCATGGCATGGAGTCTCAAGGAGAAGAGAACTGTTGTAAGAGAGCATCTGGCTTGGTGTTTTTTGAGCCCACCTTGGTGTTGGTGAAACCCAGGAACCTCTTGAGATCCCATCATGAGGCCAGGGCTGGGCAGTTAGTGACCTCCTGATGTTTGACTGGCTCCATCTATAGCTTCAAAATCACCCAGAGACGTGGTAGATGTTCTCCGTCTTGAGCAATACTGTTAATTAATCAAAATAAGTAAATCAAGAATTTCATCCAAACAATAATTTTATATTAATGTGGAATTCCATTCTATTTATATAGCGCTTTTAACAATGGTCATTAATCACAAAGCAGCATGACAGAATCATATAATATGAAGTCCACTTTCGTTCACATTCTATTAGTAAATCTTAAGTTACCTAATTGGTAAGTTAAAAAACACACTCCAAGTCATGCTGCTATACAGAAATAGTAATTTGCAGACCATACACTTTTTATACAGTGCCAATGCAATATTTTTTAGATCCTTTCAAGGTTTTCACATTTATGTTTTACACTTATCTTAAAAGGGAACTACGGCACATACCTGTCTATATAGGGTCTCAGAGTAAATAAAAGGGTTAAAAAAAAAAAAAAGCCAAACAAAGAAGATTATTATCAGTTGACCTACAAATGGTATCAATACTACAAGTATTTTCAAATGAGTACTATCAGTAGACCTACAAGACCCACACAGAGAACTACGAAAACAAGAGTCACTATAAATAATATTCAGAGTTCCTTTGAGGAGATGGAAGAGCCTTACAGAAGTACATTCATCACTGCAGCACGAATCAGCCCTATATGGTAGAGTAGCCCCATGTGTGGAGGAAATCAGGAACTGCACAACACCTCATTACGATCCCTACAGTCAAGCATGATGGTGGCAGCATCATCCTGTGGGGATATATTTATGCGACTGGGACGGTAAGACTAGTCAAAATAGAGGGAAAATTTATATAGAGAAACATAAAATGTGGAAAACTTTTTATTGGCATTGTATGATATTTGGGTGTACATACCACCAAACTAAATGTTAAAATATGTGAGCTTGTAATCATGATTTAATTTTAACTCCGATATATACTGTGGTAGACAGATATATAAATTTATGTTTACAGTTGCTGTTGCTCAGAGTTGCTGCTTCAAGCTGAAAGCTATTGAGCTGCCAGCCAAATCCCAGCAGTCTTCAAGCAGTCCTTCTCCTGCTACGTGATAAGGCATGTGTAATTCCACAGTAAACACGCTCAGTCAAGCCCCATTCATTCATTTGCCGTTTTTCACCATAAGATGGTGCTTTGTTGTCAAAAACACATTCACACATGAACCACATGGCCATACCTTTTTCACTGCTCTTAACAGATAATCATATTCAATCAGAACCATCTTCAAACAAAAATCACATCTTGAACTCAACTCTAATGGTAAAGTATGTTCTAAGGAATTATATGATACACCCATTCTAAATTCCACAACTTGAAATATATACAATAATATATAAAAGTTAGTACCCTCTCTTTTAACTATTTGTTTTTGTGTTAAAACATCATAAAAAGCATTCGGCAAATTCAAAATCAGCAGACTAAAAACATAAAACTTTTCACAGTGACATTATTTATTTAACAAAAATAAAGAAATAACTTGAAGTAATCACTTCCTGATTGAGTTTATCAGTTTTTCACATTTCATTTTTATGTACAACATTGAGTTTTTGGGCATTCGCCTATGCACAGCTCTCTTAATGTCCCCTCAAAAGCATTTCAATTGGGTTAGAGTCTGGACTTTGACTAGGCCATTGCAAAACCTTGATCCTTTTTTTTTTCATCAATTGACCTGTTGCATGACCCAGTTTAAACCAAGCTTTAGCTATTGGACAGATGGCCTTACATCTGTCTCTAGATTACTCTGGTAAACAGAGGAGTTTATGGTTGCTGAAATGCTGTGTTTGGTTTTTGCCGAACATTTTGATGGGCATTATGGTCAAACAACTCCACTTTTCAAATGAAATTGTTCCAGAGGCCTTGAGATGAAGTTTTGCAAACCTCAGTTGTGCTTCCATGTTCTTCTTAAGCTTTCTCCCGGAAATCCTTTGAAACAAACTATACTTGTTCAGTCTTCTTCTAATTGTGCTGTCATGGGTTTTGACATTTAACATACTCAGTGAAGCCTGTAGGGCCTGAGATGTAGCTTTGTGTGTGCGTGTGTATTTCTCTCAGCATTGCAAGGTCTTATAGTGAATGTGGTTGGATTTTTACTCTTGGGAAGATTGGCAACTGTCTTGAATGTTTTTTACTCTTTAAAAATCTGTATCACTGTAGAATGTTAAACTTAAATTTTTTTGGAAATTGTTTTAGAAACTGTTCCAGCCTGATGTGCAGCAACAATTGCTTTTTTAAGACCATTGCTTATGTCTTTATCTCTTGGCATTGTTTTAACACACATTTGAATGTTAAAGACCAGCAAACTGCCAAAATGTCTTTTATAAAGGTCTGCATACCTGCTGATGATTAATTAATCAAGCAGCACATGGCTATAACCTATTAGCATTACATTACATTTTATTTGTTTTTGTCTACAACAATCTGTATAAACTTGTGTTGAAATAAGAAATGTAAGGTCTTGCAGACAATGCTAAATGAAAACTTTATATACAGGGTAAGCCAAAAATTTATACACACTTCAGGAAAAGAAAAATAGTATGATGTATATTATATTAATATAATATTTACAATATTATTATCATAATATTATTATATATATCTTTAAAATATTTTATTAAAGTTTTCTTTTCCTGAAGAGTTGTACATTTCTTTTGACTGACTCTGTATATTAAAGGCATATTGTTAACTTGTATAGAACATTTAAAGACTGTATACTTGCATGTTTACCATATTCAAGCCGTTATAATAAATGCACACACAATACAGTGCATCTAAAACAAGAATTTTTTTTAATTTATTTACTTCAAAAACTGAAACTCATTATTCAAGATTCACTACATGCCAAGTGGGAATATTTTATTTATTTATTTATTTTTTTATTTTGATGATTACAACTTACAGCTCATGAAAATTCTCGATGGGAAGTCTGGGGGGTTTTCTGGCCATGAACCCAAAATTTTATTCTGTTCCCTGAGCCACTAAGTTATCACTTTTGCCTTATGGCAAGGGGCTCCATCATGCTGGAAAAGTCATTGTTCCAACTGGTTCTTGGATTGAGTTCTTGGGTTGGGTGAAGTTGCTCTCTGAGAATGTTTTTGTACTATTCTTTATTCATGGCTGTGATCTTAGGCAAAATTGTGAGTGAGCCTAATCCCTTGGCTGGGAAGCAATTCCACACAGTAATATTCTCAGGTGCTTTATTGTTGGCGTGACACAGGACTGATAATAGTGCTTCCTTTTTCTTCTCCGGACAAGCTTTTTCACAGATGCACCAAACAATTGGAGGGGATTCATTAAAGAAAATGACTTTACCCCAGTCCTCAGCGGTCTAAGCCCTGTACCTTTTGCAGGATATCTGTTTGATGTTTTTCCTGGAGATAAGTGGCTTCTTTGCTGCTCTTTTTGACACCAGCCCATCCTCCCAAACTCGTCATTTCCTCACTGTGCATACAGATGCACTTATACCAGCCTGCTGCCATTCCTGCCATTTATGACATACACGTCATCATCTATCTGTCCAGCATTTAGCATAATTTAGTGCATCTTACCGATTCCGTTTGTCACGTGGCCAACGATTATAATACAAAATCTGATATTTTACGAATTATGAGCAAGGTAACGTAAGATCTGGACAAATGTTTAAACTTTAAAATACATGACCAAAACAACAGTTCTTTATAAAGAAACAAGAATTTATTTGACTAATCTATGATACATGAAACTAAGCTACTTAATCTCACACACACACACACACACACACACACGCGTACACAAACAGTCCAGAGGGTGAAAGTTAATGGAGTTCTTCTAGTACTGTTTACTAGACCTGAGAAAGTCAGAGAGCAGAGCCTTGGGTTTAATCTTACTGTTTAGTTATGAATCGAGCACCAATTTTCAGCAAGGTATGAAGCTTTGATTGTTTACTTGCGTTACATTTCGTTCTCATCCGGTGGTTCGCCTCCAGCAAAGGGAATCTCGGCGTTGCTGAATGGTTGGTGCACTGAAGTTGAGATGACATCTTTCGGGAAAGCCTTTTAGTGAGGCGTTGGTTGTCTGGTTACCGAGACTCGTTGAGAGTTCTTGAAGAGCGGATGATGCCAGCAGAGGCAGCGTAGCGCCCACAAGGACAGGCCCTACAGGCCTACTTTAACTGATTGACATTCTATGTGTCCCTAAAGCATTGTATGTTCTCTGTTCTGGGGCCAAGCGGTGAAGCAGGAAATGCATTCCGTATGGTCAAGAACTGCCAGGGGGTTGTGTAACCGAGGCTGCTTGCTGACTTATACCGTTTAACTGGGGATGTGTACCTGCTTCTCTCTTGTGCAAGGAAGTTGCTTTGCAGATTACACAAGACCTTGTTTGCTTCTCGCATTCTACAAGGAGGCCTGCCCCATCCTGGCTACTCTGACCACATCTCTGTTATGCTAATTACAGCATACACACTGCTCATCAGTGGTTTAAAAGCAGGTAAAACTTGGCCAAGAGAAGCCATTTCTGATCATCAGGACTGTTACAGGCACACTGATTTGACAAATGTTTACGGAAGCTGCAACAAATGACAACACCACTAACTTGGAGGTGTACATGACATCAGTGACTAGCTAAATTACAAAGTTCATTGATGATGTCATTGTCACCAAGACCATCATTACACACTGCAACCAGAAACCATGGATGACTGCAGTAATGTGAGTGCTGCTGAGAACCCAAGACTCAGAGCTTCAGTGCAGACAAAGCAGCCCTAAGAATAGTCAGGGGCAAACTGTCCCAAGCCAGTAGAGAGGGTAAGCACTTCCAGGACTGCAGCAACACATACGACACGTGGCAGAGCCTTCAGGACTACAACTACAGGACAACCACACCTGGCTGTCACAAAGATGCCTCCCTTTCAGATGCACTGAATAATTTCTATGCTGAGTTCAAGGTAAAAGGTAAGAAGAAGACCATCCCTCTTTCCATTGATCAGGTAATGTCTTACCACTGCTGATGTGAGGGAAACTTTGCAACAACATTTCAGGTTTAAAGGATGTGAAGAACAGCTTTGACAGCATTGCTGTTATTCCAATGTGCTTTAAGGCCACCACCATCATGCCAACACCACCACACTGAGCAGTGAACCCACAGTGCTGTGAACTCAGTCTACTGCTGGTTTTTCTGCTGACTTATGTGCAGCCGTGCAACCATGCAACAAAAATAGGTGGATGCTGACTACAGGAAAGCACAGAAGGACCACTCTACACTGACCATCAATGGATCCTCCATGGAAATCTTCAAGAGTTCACCTGGTGGAGAATCTCATCTGATCCCCAGTTCCATAGCCAAAAAAGCTCAGCTGCACAGTGTCGATCAGACCCTACAGCAAATAAGAAGAGAAGTTTTTTGAGGTCTCTTTTCTCCATCATAGACGTTTACACCACAGGCTGCACCTGCAAAACCACCAACATTGTCAATGAACACACACACACCCCTCATATTTTTTTATGCTTCTGCCATCTCAAAACAGATACCAAAGCATTCAGGCCCACACAACTAGATTGTGTAACAGCTTCTTCCCACAAACCATCACCCATCTCAGTATTCAGGGATGGACTCACACACACACACACACACATACTAAATTGGACATTACACAATTTCAGACTTCTTGTAATTTCTTGGACTGCTAAAACTAAATAATATACTTTACTGAACTTTATTTTTTTTTGATTGTGTAAAGCTGTTTGATTGTGTAAAGGACAATGTTAAAAGCGCTATGCAAATAAAATTGACTTGAATTGAACTATAATAGGGCTGCCAAACGGCATGTGATATTGTCTTGCACATGTGCACAACTGTCTTGATTTGTTTGCACATGCTTGCGTTTGTTCACTTTATGTAGCTTAGGGTTGTTTTTGGTATAATTCTTAGATAATTAAATAATGTTCCTCTAGAATAATGGCACCACATTAAACAGAGGCATGACACTACACATGTGTCATGCCTCTGTTTAATGTGGTGCCATTATTCTA
>JAOVVB010195399.1:0-10979 GCA_028570985.1 Heterobranchus longifilis
TCTTTTGCAGCTCAACAGAACACTAAAATATGTTTCATTTGAAGCGAGAAATAGGCCTTACCTAGTTTTACAGTTTGGTGTGAATTTCCTGAGCATTAGGTGAATGGGTAACGGCAGCAGCAGCAGTTATCTTGCTTGTTTATGCCCACAGTCTCTCCTCTGTCAATCACTGTCTTAAATCTGCTCCATATGAGTTAAACGGTTGTGATTGGAAGTTTTTAATCAATGGAAATCTGTTTTCATGGCAGCGAGGCCAGACTGATATACAAAATGAATGAAACATGAACTTAGCAGATAGGGCTGGTTCCCAGGCTAGTATCAATCTACATCTTACTTCAATTACCCAGGCTGATATTTATTTCTGTTTCTGTCACCCCTATTGGGATTTTCTGGAAAAATGCTGTTTTGAGGACTGTTCTGATCCTAAGATGACTAAGATAGCCATGACTGTAACAAAATAACATCAGTGTTTTGTTGTTGTTTGTCAATATATTTCTCCTGGAATTAATATATTATTTTGTCGCATAATATACAGGCGGCGCTGGCTGGGACACCCTGTGGAAGACTTACAAGAAAGAGCTCTGTGTCGACGCCATCACAGAGTACCGCTCATCAGCAGAGGTTATTGCCTGCCTGAAGAGCCAGGGTCTAAAATACGAGGAGCACGTCCTTGCTCACACCTTTGACATCACCGAGTGCTTCAATCCAAGCAGCCAGACTGGAAAACGTCTGCTGAATTTCATGACAGCGAAAGATGACTTCTACCAGTCCTTCACCCCAGAGATCCAAGCAGGCATCTTAGACCTTCTCAGAAACAAGTGCAGCACTGAGAAAGATGGCAGGATATTATTCAACAGTAATTTGAGCTGCATACTTGTTTAAGCATGAGTATGTCCTTTGGAAAAATGTTCATACAGTCTGATTTATCTTCTTGCATTACTCTGCCATTTGATCAACAGTGCAGCACATTAAGTGAACCATGTGCAGAAGTATTCACCTCATTTACTCTGTATGTTTACCAAAATGATCAATAAATACACTTGCAGTTGGGCAATCATTTCCTTATTACTTAAAGGTGCTGTAAGTGATTTACACTTTGTTAAAATAAGTGTTAAATAGCTCTAAATTCCGACATCCATCACTGATATAGAGTGTTTGGTCAGTGACGTGGGTCTCCCAATCCCTCCGCTCTGCAGTAAACAGAAAATATATTTATGGTATCTTCTCCCTGAACAGGACACCAGAAAATGTTCTGTATACTGCAGAGCAGAAGTCCCATGTTACTGACAAAACACTATATCAGTGATTTGTAGACCTATTTAACACTTATTAAAAAAAATTATTTAAAACATTTTAAAACTACCACCTACTTTTTTTTTTTACGTTTATTTATGAGCAATGCAGGAAGGCCCTGATCACATTTACACCTGGAAGCTGGAACATTTAAATCTATTGTATATAAAAAATCAAGTAGTCAAAGAAGTAACAATAAGCCAAATCCAGTAGCATACTCTAACACACATTTGGCTAACCCTGGAAATATGTTGATGAATTCATTAATCATATATGTCCAGTATCAACAGAGAGAGCTAGATTAGTCATAAAAAGAATATTTCTTCCCCCTGATGCTGTTCATTATAAAGCCAGCAGATGGTACTACATGTCTGAGAATACAGCTGATCCTATGTCTGTGCTCCATTTCAGTAACTCCAGTAGATGGCACAGTAACCTTACATTTAAATATGGCATTACAGCAATACAGTGAGAACACTAACTTTTATTAAACATAACTAAAAAACAGTATGCCTAATGTGTGGAAAATAATTAATTTGGAGCCACTTGTTATTTGATTCCTGTACTTTCAGTCCACTCAGCAGGCTAACACAGAGACAACTCCAGCACAAACACGTGTCTGCTGCGGCTGCACACGCACAAAATCACGTCAAAACCGCCGAGGTCTTGTCTCAAGCTATTTTGCAAATGTATTCTGGCTGCTCATTTACCTCATTAGCTTTAATAGATCAGTAATTGAAATTCATCAGAAATTCTTGTCAGTGCACTCCCCCCTGATGTCAGTGGGCTTTCAGCACCTGCTCAGGCTCCATTACCGGGGGTCCTCGCTGGGCCCTCTCATACCACAGAGTGACAGAGCATTAGTCACTGAGATAATCAACCTCAAGACACTGTTTGCCACTAATGCTCTTCAAGAACTATTTACCTCACATGCCAGTTGGTGTCTTATCATAGAATAAGTTTTCTGCTAGATAAATGTGATGGAATGTTCACAGATCACCTTGTTTTCGGGGTGATTGATTATACTTAGAAGTGCTTAACAGCTGGACATTCTTAATATTGTTAGCTGCATATTGTTTTTAGTTACTGCTGCCTGCTTATTGGCTGATGGCACAATGACAAGACATGTCTCTCCAGAGTGTGTGATGTACATTTGAACCTAATCGGCTTTGTATCGTGCAGGCGGTGGTGTGAAAACAGTGGTCAGGGCATGAAACACTGAATCCATAAATACTTCTTTGCCACTGTGTACGGGTCAGACATTGCAGCTGTGCCAAAAATGTTGACTTGTTTGTGAGAAGCATCCAGGTGAAAACATTCTTTACAAAATAAAGCAACTTTCTTCAGTCCATCTGGCCAGCTATCAGAGCTGAACCTCCAGCCTCTGGCTTAAGTGCTCATCAGTGTACCTCCACACTTAGTGTAATGAGGCCATGTGTTCAAAGTGTGATTATTATTATTATTATTATTATTATTATTATTATTATTATTTTGTCTTGACCTGAGTACACCTCAGATATTTTTCTGATGTAGTGACATGCATTCTATGTGCAATGTGCTCTAAGGTTGTCAAGATACCAGAATTTTAATCTTTGATACAAATACTAAATACCTATTCCAATACCATGGCAAAAACAACATAAAGTCCTTGCCACACAAAATAGGATGATTTTTTTCTTTCTTTTTTTTCATTAAGAAAACATCACTGAACACATACCAACACACAGTTGATGTTCTTCCCCATTGTTTCATCAGTGCAGCGCTAGGTTGAAAATCTTTTTTTTTATAGCTTCGATACTATCGAATATGGATATAGTATCGTTTTAAACACGTGTTATTGGAAAAAGTATCAAAACTTTTGACAACCTGCTCAGTGTTTGTATGCCTAAATAGCAAGCTTCATAACATTTATTTTTTCTGAGAACAGACTATAAATGTCTTTGCAGCGAGCCTGTTGCCTTTCAGTGCTGCGGCTTAGTGCAGAGAAGATACTTGACTTCAGGTAAGTCAAGGTTAACTTCATTTTCCTGAAATAAATTAAATAAATGAATGTTTTGTGAATGTCTGGTATCAAAAGGACACAACGTTTGCCATTAAAAAAAAACCCACCTACACCATTTCAACACAGAACTAAAGCAAGACACGTTAAAAACCGTCACAAAACATTATTCTTTATAACATTTAACACACCTGACCCTCCAAACATTTTAACACCAACTAACCACCTTAACGCCTATACTGCTTCTAACAAAATCATGAAAGTGAAGAATTTTGTTGAAGGTAACTTCACTGCTAATGTTTTGACACTGAAGAGATGTCGATACTGCAGGATGTACTCAGTGCTGTTATAGAAATAACAGCATGAAAGTTGAAATGATGTCTTTTATTTTCCACACGTGTACCAGCAACCTTCATCATTTGTGACATCGCTTCCTTTTATTCACAAATCTTCTAAAAAAAAAAGAAATACCACCCATAATATCACATTTTGACAATATACAGGGATTAATCCTAATCCTGGCTGTCACCTACATTTATGATATCACTGCCTTTTTTTTTTTTAAAGACAAAACATTGATGGCATTTTTGGTATTTTTTCTAAGCTGGATATTCTAAGCTGTTAGATTGACTCTTCAGATGTCTATCTTCTTTAATACGGCTCCTCTCCTCTGGTCCCCTCTGTAAAGAGAGCCGGTATCAGGCCAAAGGCGTCTTCTATCAGCCATCATGTCAGTGTGCAGACCTCTCTGAGACAAGAGCAGGACATACACTGGCCCTAAAATACATCACACACACTTTAATGGGCAGAGGCTGCGGCCGGCCCTTGAAATATAGCTCTGATACCAGTCCTGTAAATGGCTGGCCTCTGCGGCGTATTTCATTCTGGAAAATTAGTCCTGTTTAGCAGCTGCTGTTATATAGCAGCTGTCCTCCACAGATCTGAGTCCGGCAAAATATGGCTATTTGATTGACGATCTCAATGATTTTTTCCCCCCTCTTTAATTTCTGTCTTACATTAGTTAAATCACTCTAAAATAAAGATATAAATTCCAGTTGCAGAAATCAGAAAGGGCGGAATGGGTTTACCTTTGTCTGTCTCATTAATCTACTGATTCAAGGCCTTGTAGTCTGATTTTCCGGACTGTTCCTGTGGGTGTGTGAATATGAACAACTGCCACAGATAAGCAACCATATTTAGTTGCATGCCACATATTGCACCAATAGAGTGAGAGATAAACCAGGCCAAAAAATGCCACTAATTGACCCCTTCTGCTCATATCGTGATCAATTACAGATAACACAACACATTTAATGAATTCATAAATTATATATTCCAGTTTAGGCGTTTGGTTTTCTGTGCTGCAACTGTGAAACTTCTCCTTTCGAGAGGAAAAGTTCAAGTGAAAAATAGGTTATACTTCAGAAGAATTTTTGTATGTGCCTGACAAACGGTGATAACAATTTTGAGAAACTACTTGATATTGACTCTAAGCCATGCTCTTTTAAGCCCATATTTGCTCATTTGATAAAAGTGACAGTGACTCTCACTGTCACTTGTTCACTTTGTCAACTGAGAGAGGTCCTGAGGGTGAGATCCTTCTTAATTACACTCACTGACGTTAACCCTCAATAAATGCCCCAATTCCCCTCACATGGTGCAGTGTTTGGGGCTGTGCTTGTCATTTACTGTTGTGGGATGTGGAGGGGGGAAAAAAAAGAAGAAAGCCTTATGCAGTGTCAGTTGTTTTGCTCATGTAGTTTTTGCTTAGCCGAGTTTAGATTGATATATTGGTTATCAGCAACAGGAACAGTCCTTTTATTAACTGACAGATAGCACTGTCACCTCTGATACAATTGCACTTCCTCCATATATCCTCTATATTGTTTTTTTTCTTTGCACATTTTTATATCTATATATAATTGCATAACAATGGGTTTGTAAAGTCATTTTCCGTTTAACTTTATTGTATCCCAGAGTTAATCACTGCATTGGTGATGTGGGTCAGTCTGCTCTAAAGAGCTGTTCCCCCTACAAGAATTTAATTAGTCTGGAATTCAGAGGGAAATAAATAAGTTCATGTTTAGAGGTTTAGAGATGCCGTTGCAGAGGATAAGCAAGTCTTTAGTAAACACTGGCATGAAAATGTCCAAATGAAAGTGAATACTGCCGAACTATCAGTAACTTCAGTGTATCGGCAGAGGCCTTTAAAAACCTGTATCAGTTGAACCCTACAGATGGTATCTGCTGTGTTTTATTACTGTTATTACTGAGGATGATGTCTGTCTCTCCTGCAGCTATGCTAGTGAGCAGATACAGGACTTAAAAACTGATCATGACACAGAGCAATCCTGCCAGAAGTTAATACCGGTAGCAGGGATATTTGTACTTAATCCCTGTCATGAGAAAAAGAAAATAAGACCTTACATTTCCCCGCAGATCTGCTATGGCTTTATTGTTCTTCAGTGCATTAATCAACTGGTATCTCGTCTTTTGCTTTTATTAAACGCTGTTTCTGGCCCACATCCATTCATTGGATCTTAAATATCCTCCCTCTCATGGGTGCGAGCTTGATTGTGCATAGGAAATGAAGTTGGGAACTTTGGAGCTCTATTTAAAGTGCGGGTCCCTGGAGCGACCCCTCTGTCTTAATAACTTGCGATCAGGATCCCCGGGTCCTTCCATTTTATTTCACCTCGCCGGTGTTCCCGACTAAACCCCTTCTAATGAAATGTTCTGCTAAATTGTCAAACGGTTCTGTTTTCCATCCATAAAAAGTGTTTACAGCCCTGGTGAGAACCCAAACACAATAAAGACTGTTGTTTAACTTGATAAATCACAGTGCAGGTGAATGGAGGGATATGCTATCTCATTTAGGAGCTGTGAGTCACTATTAAGCTTGCTCACTTCAAATAGAGATAAGAGCAGTTTGAGGAGTTTCCCTGCTGCAACACTGACTACTGCTGTGTGACCAGTATTAACTATGCAGATTTTCTATGGAATTCTGAACCAAAAATGGTGGTATTTCATTATATTCTTTGTACACTTTTATTTTTGTTCTATGTGCTGTGATTATTACTTGAATCAACAATTAAATCTCTGCATAAACAGGCAAATGGTTTTCAACACATAAAAGCAGGCAACCAAGTTATGAACATATGCATGTGTCTGATGTTATAAAAACATGATGGGATTTAGGATTTAAAGGCCCCATATTGAATAAAGTGAGATTTATGTCTTTTTTTTTATTATAAAGCAAATCTAGGTGCTATATAAATACTGTGTGAAAGTATTAAAACACAGCAGAAATGCACAAAGCCTATATTCAGAAATTTTGCCTTTAAATGAGCCGTCAAGACTTCCTTAAGGTTGTGATGTCACAACTATACTATATATATATATATATATATATATATAAAAAGTGCCGATACACAGTGCTGTTACAGTCGTTCCCCGGCTGCAATGACAGTGCAGAGATGCCGAGATCGCAGATGTGGAAGACTGGGAAACACTGACCAATCAGAGTGGACTGGTGGTTTTCGGGAGGGGGGCTTAAAGAGACAGGCGCTAAAACAGAGCGTTTTAGACAGAGGGTGAATAAAGGTAAATAATGTGTTTTTTGAACATTAAAGCATGTGAACATGTTCTAGTAGAAATCCAAAATACAAGTATGAACCTGAAAATTAGCTTAATATGGGACCTTTAAAGTTCCAGGGCTTTAGTATTATTAAACATTCACAACACTTAGGCTGGGTTTCCCCAAATAAAATCATGATGGATGAACAGATGTCACTCCACACCTTGCTACATGCAGCGTTGCTCAGATATTTGTGTGTGTAGCATTTTTTCCCCTCTCACTTCTCACAAGGTTCGATTCTACTAGCAAATCAATACAGGTATTGATGGGCGTCAGATAAAAACCATTATGGCAACCAGCTCTAATTCTTCAGCTGAATTGATTTCATTTTAAATGATCCATGTACATCCAGCGGAGCACACCACCACTGTGAGTGTGTTTTACCTTGACTTCATGCGAGAGAGACGTTATTCATCACCAGGAGAATGTCCCTTCTTCACACCCCAATAAAAAGCAGAGTAATGAAGCTTCTGTGGGTGCTGTCACCCTCAACACTGCTTTATAAAGGATGACACAATTATATTTTACCAGCTCACCAAAAAATGCTGACAAGCCCTGGTTCAATAAAACGCAATCTGTACCGAGAGAATCATGCTGGTTTCTTTGCTCTGGAGTCATAGCTCATGAACTACAGGGTGTCGTTGCCTTGGGATGCTCCTCAAAGAACATTTTCTCCTCACAATTAAGCCAGAAAAAAACGAGTATGTTGATATTAGGAGTAAAGAATGATATATCAGATTTGTTTTAGAGAGGTTCAGTGTTGTCATTCTCTCTTGTATCCTGTGCAACGTATTTTTTTCTTGCAGGGGATATAGCTTCACAGGTCTTTTCACTGGCTAATTTGAACTCCACATTTTCCCCCTCTCAGAAATGCATAAACAGGCATGACATTTGCCTCTGAGCAAACAGAGGCTAATGCTGCATTACCGTCAATCAGTCAACTCGGTAAATGTTTGTCTAAGTATGATGGATGAAGTGTCGACAACATTAAAAGGCGACCGCTTCCTAAACCTGAAATCTTGCATATTCAGAGACAGCCGGCGTGATGCTCCAGACAGCCGACCGCCGACGCCCTGCTGCTAGATGCTTACCAGCGGCAGGATATGGCTGCTTCTTAGCGGACGGCATGTTTTTTTTTTTTCCTTGGAGAGAGACACATCTGGCCTTGGATAATCTCTCCTTAGTCTTCTACTGTGTAATACATGCAAAGCTCTGCTCCATGTAATTCCCCAACTGCTCTTTTTTTCCCTTGACAAGGGTAAAAAGGCCAGTAGCATGAAGTATATTGCATGTTTATACACAAGTAAAGTGAAACTATGGAAGTCCTAAACGGTCATGGATTCAAACATTTTTTTAATGTCGAGATCACAAGATAATGAACTCCTTATCATGAGAAAACAAAAGATTGTTTCTTCTTATTACTTATAATGTTTATCAGAAATTGTTGAAAAAAACAGAAAAAAACAGAAAAAAGTTGAAATGGCCCAGATCGAGTCAGCAGAAGGATACATGTGTGACCACGTCCGGTTTTCAAAATAAGGTGTTAACAAAGGGCATTATACAAAATACATATGGAAATAAGATTAATTGGATTATATTCACAAGAAGTATACACCATGTTACCTGTGTCCATTATACATTAAAATGAAAATATCACTAAATTGAGAGGGAAATGTCTTCATTTTCTTTTTACATTTTTGGGTTACTGAAATATTTTTTTTTATAAATCATTTCTAACAATGGCTGATATACATTTGAGTTCAGGACATCTCTGATTACGTACAGATACAAAATCAAGTTTTAATTCAGATATTCCAAAGTCACTGCCAGCTCAATCTGGGCCTTTTGAATGCATTTAACATAAATGTCAGTGTATGGGTGTACTACAGTTGCGGCTGATTTGACCGTGGAGATGCGAGTGATGGCTGGCTTGACTTGAACTCTGATAAACATTATAAGTAATAAAAAGGAAACAATCTTTTGTTTTCTCGTGATAACGAGTTAATTATCTCGAGATAACAAAAGACCGTTTTCTCAAGATAACGTAATAATTAACTCGTGATCTGGAGATAACAGCACGTTTAGGGCTTCTGTATGAAACAGAACAAGAATGAATAACTTGCTTTCTATTTTTTAATACATTTTATTCCATTTGCCAATACTTAAAAAGCCAAGCCAAATAAAAACAAATATGCCCTGGTGAGCAAAATACAACAGTCAATGGCAGCTGAAAATATGGTCTTACTGTAGTTATTCATTTGCATTGTTGATGGCATGCAAGCAATCCATAAAAATGTCATAATTATGCTTTGTGAAAGGAAATCAGAACAAAATTGAGATTGAACATCATGCAATGTTAATGGTAATGAAATGTGCGGTGCGTAGCCGGATGCCTCGAGCCTTAGGAATATAATATGTACTAGCAGTGTCTCACTTGTTTATTTATTAACAGAGGAATTGTCTGCTTCACTTGCTATCACTGAGGCTTGACAGCTGCAGAGTCCAGGTGATGCATGAGCCAATATGTGGACCGGAGAGGGCTCAACGTCGCACATCAATATGAAAATCAGTTTCTGGCAGAAATAGCCCAAGGCAGTACATCCAGCTCCAAAAAGTGACTAATCTTAGGGTCATAAACCCTGCACAAGACACCTACGGTCTTTTTTAGAGAGACAGAATTCAGAAATGCCATCATTTTCCATTCCACAAGCCAAGGACCTCGCTCCTTACATTAGCAGATTTCTTTTAATAGTGTGTGAAATAGCGGGGTTGCCAGAACTAAGCAAGAGCAAATAAAAGAGAGAGAGAGAGAGAGAGGGAGAGAGAGAGAGAGAGAGAGAGAGAGAGAGAGAGAGAGAGAGGGCGGATAGCGAAAGGTGACCTTAGTCTCTGGAGCGCCAGATTAAAAACTTCAAATGCTCAGCCAGAGGCTCTCCTAAAGAAACAAAAAGACCACAGGCACAATGTTACAGTAGATGGAGGTGGCTGCCAAATATCATCTTCTTACAGAGAGGGATTATGAATTTCACAAGGCAATGGTGGTCCCATTGGTGAGAATATTAGTTCACATATTGTTCTCCAGATCTGCATATATTTCTGTTTAGTTTTTTTTTTTTCTTCTTTTCCTGACTTTCAGAACTTCTTTAGCAGTGGTTGGGTTCTGAAACAGATCACATTGTGCAGGCGATTTTGAAATTCTTAATTCTTATAAAACCTTTATGTTTTATGACATGTTTAAAATGACTTACATAAGGGGCACCAGCAAAACTAAGTTACAGGTAGAACATATTATGGCTATGTTTTCATGGTGGCAGATAAAACTGACCCTGAAATAAGAATGACTATTATATCACACGTTAAAAATTACTGGTCAATTTTAACCCGATTTGGGTCGATCGTCAAACTAGCAACAGCCCAGTACTAGGTAAAGTTTACCCAGCACACATGGGTAGAAAAACCTCTGGGTCACTAATCTCACATTATTTTGACCCAGTTTTAGTGTTATTTTTCTTATTACCCTTGGTACTTTTACCCAGTGTAATGTTATTTTATATCTTTATAGGGTCAATCAAAACAAAACAAAAAAAGTCGATTTTTGACCCAGGTTTAGTGTTATTTTGGTGTATATTGACCCATACTAAGAAATTGTTATTTTGACCTAACAACATCATCTTTATAGTTCTGCTTCTTTCTGTGTTTTTATAAATATGTTTAGTGTTCCGTTTAGAAAAACCAAGCTTGTAACAAGTTTTACCTTAAAACACTTTCCACAAAACTATTATGTTGCAGCTACAGAAAATGTGCTTTTTGACACCACTGATATATCTGAAAGTCACAAAATACTTGGATACAGCCAGACTCATTAACAAGACCCGGGACCCCCACTGAAATTGCACATCTGTAAACTTTGCACACTTATAAACTCTGCACTTTATAAACTTTGCACACCAGAGTACTCAGCTCATAACACGATGCGTTACATTAATGCAATCTTATTTTTTATTTCTATTTTTATCGGTTTACTAGCACATTCATATACCGTCTATACTG
>JAOVVB010195409.1:0-10979 GCA_028570985.1 Heterobranchus longifilis
CACTGGTGCCACACCCACTGCCCACAGAGCTGGATTTAAATCAGGAAAGTATCCCTCAGGTCCTCACCCTGCGTTGTCAGAGGAAAAACAATCCGGCCTACAGAAAACAACCCCATGCAGGCTGCTAAAAAGTGCTCTGTCGGATCGGGGTTGGCTTCAACAAAAAGGCAGTGTGGTGCGCCTCGTGTTTTTGGTTACTTACATTGATTACTCTTACATACTTACATACTTACATATGTAACTTAATTTACGTAACAAACATCCTTGTTTTAGCTTAAACCACAATGTTTTTCCTAAATTTAACTATCTAGTTTTGTTACCTAATCATACGTTTTGTTTGAATTCACAAAACTGCGACTGTATTGAAGCATAAAAGTGACGTCAAAGGACCCTGAAAGCGTCCGTATGTGACGGGTTGTGAACGTGAACGGGGCAAAACTAAATGACATGGGAACTGCTTAAAATGCGTTACATGACACGCAAAACATGGCGAAAAGTGGCATGCCACATATACACTTTCCCATGAGATCACATTGACCAGGCATTATGAGAGCAGCAGTTAATATTTCCATCTATCCAAAACTTTTAAAGCAACATTAGGCATTTACTGTACACCAGACTATATACATAAAAGAAAAACATGTTGAGAAATCCTCTTGTTTGCCATCTTACCCACAGTCAGCTGAGAAGACTGATAGATTTCATACATAGAGGTCCAGTGCTGTCAGCACTGAGGATATAGTTCTGGCTACAGTGTGTTTTCACTCTGGGATCGAGGGAAAAAACGCTCCGGCTTGTTTGTATTTCTTTCAACCAATCACAATCATCTTGCATGTAAAGGTCTCGGTAAGTCCCGGTCGCAGTGACGTTTCCCTCCATCTACATTGTACTGGACTTCATGAAAATGTACGAAATGTTTGGGGAAAAATGTCTTAAAAAAGATAGAAGAGGCCTGATGTCTGGCACAAAGAGAGCCCCTGATGGCAGGCTTGTATCCCAGCACTGTGTATCAAGTAAGCCAGACTAATATTTCTGCTATAGGAGAAAAAACACTCTGGCTTGTTTGTATTTCTTTAAACCAATCACTTGCAAAAGAGATAGTGGAAGGGGAGCACAGAGAGAAAGAGAGTTAGAGTGTGTGGGCCCGAATCGTTCATAACTTCCAAAAACATTTAGCACTCTGCAGGTACTATGTTCTTATGTGAGTGCTCTGATTAATAAATGTATTCTTTGATTTTGAACCAGTAGCCTTATGTTGCTGTTATTTAGCCTTTCCGAGGTTATTGCATGGTTAAATTTTATGAAAAACCTCGCAATTTTTAACAGCCCCCCTCAGTCACTTCGTCCTGTCACCTGTCCTGGATGCAGAAAAGGACAAATTGCACTCTGCTACAAAACTCCATGGCTGTGTTTGTGCTGTAATATCATTAGAGCGATGTCTTATTGCAAGTGATGCGCAATTCATGGTACTATCAGCGGCCGCAATCCATTCTTTGTGACTCTGTCCCTCAGTGTACTGTTGCCTTCCGGTTTTGTGAGTTTGGACTCAAAGGATAACATAAGTTCAAACTTAGCGTACACTATAAAGACATTATTTAAGTGATGTCCAGGCAGACACCTTTACTTTAAAAGTGTGTCTTTGAAATTTGTCTGCCTCTGATTTATCACATAAGCACCAAGTATTTTTTTGCAGAATGTCCTCAAAACCCACCAATATGTCTCGTTACTGAACATGGCAAACATTTTATGACCCATACCCCATCGTGCTTAAGACAGCTTTGGAGTTGTTGGAAAGCAGTTTTTTTGGGGGGTTGAGCTTTTCACGTCTGTTTCCAGTCTTTGTACTAAGCTAGGCTAAACAGTCCCCAGAGCTACCTCTAGTGGGTGCACAGAAATCTTCTTATCTGCTTGTGGATCTGAAAGCAAACAAGTACATTTCCCAAACTTTTGGAGAGCTCCTTCAAAGTGAACATGCAGCAGTGATGATGGAAAGCACAATAATGTAAAGGGAACACACTTGAGACAGGAAAAGGAAAGTCTCATAGTCTTGGTAGATGAATCACAATGACAAGCCTACAGAGGTCTATCGTTTGTAAAGTTATCAAATGTTTATTAATACTTTTATTAAAATGTTGAACAAGTGTATATTCTCTTCTGACAATGCGCTCATCTTGTGGCATTACAATCTGTTTAGTAAATCTCCAAAACACATACTTATGGCATTAACATGTCTATTAAACCTTTAAAAAACTATTAACAGTTCCCTTATTGTATAAGAGGGTGTATGGCTCATCCATTTATATAAATGACTAGCTGCTATTTTTGCTCCTTTCTAATGTTACAGAAGTAATTATAAAATGCAAATTGCAGGGTGTGCACTGTCAAGCATGTGAAACACAACAAAGAGATGCTTAGCACCACATTTTTCAACTTGACACTTTCAGCATCATGGTGAGAAAATAACCCCATATTATAAAAGTAGGTGGTATTCAATTATACGAGAAGCCTTGAGCAATGAAACAAAATATATGGTTGATTTTCACAATGGAACAAAATAGATGGTTAATTTTCACACATTAGCCTGATACTAATTAGCACTGGACCGTGGGATGCACAAGCTGCACATTATAGTGGATCTTCATTTTTTAAAATCAATATTTGGACTAAATAAATCAAGCTGAAGTTAGGGTTAGACCCATGTATTGGTTTTCAAGTATTTACCTTATTTTAATATGTCATATCTGCCATGCCAAGTCATAAGCCACCATTATGATTGAAGTTCCTTCCTTCCAGAACTGTCCACAAAAGTTACATTTCAACTTTTTTCTTTCTTTGCACACTATACTTTTATATGTTTCCCCTTCTCCTAAATAGGTGTGCTTTACTCTACTTTTAAGAAACACTGTCCCAATTTTCAACCTTAATTCTACAACTTAGTAACAGGGTTTGCATATCTTTAATGTCAACAATACTTGATAATGGATTTATCATTGGACCCAGCTGTGGTAGCCTAGGTTACAAAATGAATAACCACTACACCACTAATACAACACAACACTGCCAACACAAACAAGAGGGCTGGTTAGTACTGAGTGTTTGCTTAATTGAAGTTTTTATTTTTGCTTTATTTTATGGCCAGCATGGCAACAATATTGTTATTTTTTTTTAGCTGTAGTTGCTAAAAGTGGCTACATTGCTTTTGATTATGGATGCTCATATTGATTGGGCACCAATTGTAATCAGCCAAAAATGTTGGAATTGGAAGTTTGTTCAAATTGGGCAATTCTGCTGTCCTGTGCCAACATTCAGTGCCAATGCAGGAAGCAGTGTGTCCTTTATGTAGCGAAACACAAAAGTAACCATGTGGACGTTGGGGTGGTGGACACCAGATGTTCTGTCACAATCCAACAGTTAATGTCTGTTATTTGAAAACTGTAATCAACCTCTCACTAACCCCAACAAGTATTTTCATTACCTCACATTAACTATGCCTTATCATTAACCATTAACCACCTTATCCATTTGCCAAAACCAAAATAATACCTTAACCATACCAAGGGCGTACAGATATTGTAGAAATAAATTATTTTAATATACCTAACTGTTGACAATGTATGTTAAAAAACCCAATATATGTCTCCACCAAAGAGAAATACTGTATAGGCAAGAAGTTTTGATTTCAGTGTTTGCCTACTGAGATCATCCAGACCGTTCTCACTCCCAACTTGTCAAATAGCGACACTTTGTCATGAACCCTCTGTGTCTGATACCGATGCACAAGGCACCCTTTAGTGTGTGTATGAGCCGCACCAGGCTTTAAACTAACTCCAATGTAAACCCATCCCATATTAGATGCCCAGAGCAAGTACTCAGAAAGTTATGTACCAACAAAGTCTGTTAAGGGGTGGGAGGGGTGGTGGATGGGTCAAACAAACACAGGACTCCTGACCAGGAGACCGGTGTTCCTGTCCCATGTGAAACCAAAAGTCAACGTTGACGTCTGCTGGCTACGTATGTTAATTTACCTAACAGACAGACTTATTTTATCCCAAACCATGGTTCCCAAAATTAACCGAGTACTTTTGTTTGTATTCACAATGTTAACCACATGTCCCATGACTTTAAAACTGCGACCGCAGTGGAGCGTCATAGTTTGACGCATAGGGCTATCCACTATGGCTATATATATATATATATATATATATTGATATGGCAATAAATTGTGACGTACTCCTTGGTGATACATATCTCGATACAGATGCTACAGCATTGATATGGCAGCAAATGCTGCATTTATTAATAACTCTGGGATTAGAAACAGCATATTAAATGTATTTTTAAGATCTCCGTGGGCCAGAATTTTAGGTTTTCGTCAATTGTAAGTTGTCTGATCGCTGTTATTCCGAATAATAAAGAATAGTGTTTGCAGTCAATTCTGTAGTCAAAATCAAAGTGTATTGCAATACGTATCGTATTGTGTACTCTGTATTGTGATACATATGGTACTGTGAGGTTGTAGGCAATACCCAGCACTACTACTCAGTGCGAGTTTCGCCAAGGGGTCTTGACAAAGTGTCGGTATGTGAGTTGGGAATGAGGACCAGCTGGGTCATCATTGCTGTAGTGAATCGCAGTATGCTTTGTGGGCTAGGTAGACTCTGTGAACAGAAAACTGCAGGTTTTGTTATGGACTACATCAACGTGAAAGTAGACTACATAGACCACGAGCCACGAGTCTGAAATGAGGAAATCAGAAATTAAGCTTCCTTCAAATAGCTGATAACCCACCTCAGACAATTTTATTCATCTGGATTTCAGTGGAGAGCTTTGGTCCTAAATACTGTTTCAGAAGCAGTTTCAGTCAAAAAAAAAGAAGTTAAAGACTATCAGGACATACTAGCTATTGTAGAGGCAGCTTCAAAAAACATTATGATTCAAACCCTGTTTTATTCTAGTCTAGTAATCCTATTTTGTCTACATACTAAGTAAATCACAGTGTGCAATCCCAAGCAAAAGAGTGAGTGTGTAAAATATTGCACACTTTGATGTGCTCCAATCAAGGGCGTGTCCACATAGCAGAGTGCATAACGTGACAGGCGTGTGCATAAAACAAGAGTGCAAGCAATTTGTTGTCAACACAAGGTTTAAAATAGGGTGGTACGGTTTCATTTGAATAGAGAAACCTTGAGTATGTAAAACTATCTGTTATGCCTGCAAGGTGCCTGTTGGGTCTATTCATCCTGTCTGTCTTTATTTACCTTGTTCTGAATAGATGAATAACCTTGTTTAGGAATTAATGTTGTGGTGGAGCAGAGCTGTTGTGGAGCCCACACACACACACACACACTGTGTATGTCGATCTTACTGCATATGATACATTATAAGCTAGCGTACTCACTCATAACATTGTAAGTTATGTATAAATCTTCTATTAAGGCTGGAGAAACAGGCTATGCATGTATTATTCGAATTCAAAGTGTGATATATTGAACTTGAAAGAAGCACATTGAATTCAGATGAACACAGTGATTACTTGTTGGATAACTCAAATTATACCTGAAGGTTAAACAGTACACTGTGTATGACAATATAAATACGTCATCCCAATAAGCATTTTGATTTGGAACACTGATTGCTACAGATGAAGCCATCTAAAATTTCCCCTCCAAGTCGAGTGCCAGCCTATTCCCAGCCAATTCCCAGCCCACCTCCAGCCGCTGGGAGTCCCCCCCCCCCATGTTTTCTGACAGGATGTCTAGATTCCATTGTAAACACGCCCATTAATTTAATTACATTTTCATTTTAATTAATTTAATTCCAGCCACTGACCAGGGGCCCAGCACTGAGGCATGGGAAATTCTAGGTGGCTTCATCTGTATTGCATTATTTATTTGTCAGCAGGATTACAGAAAAACTACTTGCCCGATTTTCAGGAATCTTGGTGGAAGGTTGTAGCATTTGGGCCAAGGAAGAATCCATTAAATTTTGGAGCGGATCCAAATCACTTGGAGGATACACAAATTATTTTTCACTTAACATGGAAAGATAGGACATGGCCTTGGCAGAGGTCTGCACTCTCTGAGTGCCCTTCTAGTTAATGTTTTAATATGCCTGTGATATCATTTTTTATTGCATTGCTGTCAATACAACTCAACTACCCTAAATATGGGACTCTTTATTAGTTTAAATAACTGGACATTAAGTGTCAGACTGCACTTCACACATATGTAATCTACTGTGTGAATTAAATGTGCTGTAAGTGGTATTTAATTTTTTTAAATAAGTGTTAAATAGGTCTAAATTCAGACCGCCATCACTGATATTGAGTGTTTTGTCAGTAATATGGATCCTCTGCTCTGCAGTATACAGAAAAGACATTTTCTGGCACCCCACTCCCATCCAATCAGGAGAGAGGATTACAGAATGTCTTTTCCGTTTACTGCAGAGCAGAGGGACTGGGAGACCCACGTTACTGACTAAACACTATATCAGTGATGGCTGTCAGAATGTAGAGCTATTTAACACTTATTTTAACAAAGTGTAAATCACTTACAGCACCTTTGACTAATAAATGGCGCTTGTAGAACTGTTGTATAAAAGCAATATCACACTTGACGTCATGCTGTTGTACTGAATACCATCACGGCTGTGATTCAGTCGTAGGCACAAGGTCGCAGGAATTATATTCAGTACAACAGCACTCCCTCTCATGTGATATTGCATAAATAACCACCAATAAAACGTTTTTGCATCTGTAAATCAAGTCTAGTAAAAAAAGTTCAGAGCAACCAAATCCCTGTGCTCGTTTTCTGACCTGTCCACTCCACCATATGGGCCATGAAGGGACTGATGGGGCGGGAGTATCATTTCCATACAGGCAGTCACAAAAGGAGGTGACACGTGATGCAGGTTTTATGTTGCTCAAAGTGAAAAGAGGAGCATTTAGGCTGGTGAATAAAGCTGGATCCCTAAGCACAAACCTAGACAGTGTTTGTAGAAAAGTTGGTAAATGAGGCTTTGCAAGGCATATTGGAGAAAAATGAGAGAAATAGAGAGCAAAGAGAGTAGGTGGACACAGAGGCCATTTATGTGAAGATGACATAATCACCTGTTGCCCCCAGCTGCAGCCAACATCTGTGAAATTTATTAACTTTCTATCCTTCACTCTCCTCTCCCTCTTTTTCCATCCAGCTCACCACCCATGCACAGACACTATGTCACACACACGGATAGACAGTGTTATGTGTGAAGTGGCCAATTAGTTTTTATATTCATGCAATTGTGACATTTCAGAAAAAAGATTCTCGAACTGCAAATCCTAAAGTTCTGAATGTGTGTACCAAGTTTTATGACAATCCAACAGAGGTGGAACAAGTACTAGAATATTGTACTCAAGTAAAAGTACATCAACGTAAGACTTTTTACGACATTTTTTAAGAAACAAATATTGTTATTGCACCACAGATAGGACACTGTAGCAAACTGCAGTCAATTTGTGAGGGTATTCACGATATTCACAATTATCCCAATAATGGAAATTGACCACAATCAACTTATTGTGAGTGTTTTTTATCACGATCCACGATAAAATCGATTATTGTACCATCCCTACTAACAACTTTATAAACAGCACAGCGGCTGCAACCACATAGCATATTACAGCAAAGGAGAGACTGTACAGTTTTTATTAGGGCTGCCCCCTCTTTGATTAGTTGACTAATCAATCGTTTTGGACTTGGTTGACTAAGATTTCTTTCGTCGATTAGTCGTTTTTTCATGCTTTTTTCATGCTGAATGACATATTTCCAAGACATGTAGCACATCTCTGTTTAACACAAGATGGTGCATTTGCACCATTCTCTGTCGAGTAACTCAGTTTTACAGATCTGTCGATTAAATCAACTAATCGATTAGTCAACAAAATCATATGAGTGTTAGTCGACTAAGAATTTCTTTAGTCGTGGACAGCCCTAGTTTTTATACACCACATATAATAGCAAAGTGGGCTTTCTCATCTGGAAAGTGAGTAAAAAGAGTGTGTTGTTGTACTCACCTGTCTGAACGTCACTCCACTAAATCTGCTCCAGGTCCATATCCTCCGCTGATTCATTCTCAAAGTAAAATATAACCAGTCCGCTCATAATATAACCAGTCCGCTCGGTCTCTCTGTCCCACTGCGCTCCTCAAAGTCTTCAGACATGTTGAGCTGAATGCTGTCACATCAGCAGAAAGGTTTCACACACCTCACTGACGGTAAAAGTTCTCCTGGAGTCACCCGGAGGATCCACTTCGAGCAGTTTAGCATTTAGCATGTTAGCCTTAGGCTAGCTAGGCTACACCTAGCTTGCACCTGTTGACGCAACAGCGTCGGTGTGTTGATTTGATTTAAGTCACTTAGCATACTCGCCAGGTAGAGAATTAAATGAGGGATTCATCAAGAGTAGATGTAACCTGTTTTTAACTACGTTGGGGTACAATAATGCTAATAATTATGACCCACTGTCAGTTATTTGCACATTAAAGCGCAACCGCCGTTCCTCTTACCAACTTGACTGTCGTAATCGTCTTCTTCTTCTGTGGTGTTTATTGGCGGTTACCGCCCCCTTCTGGACTGGAGCGTGCAGCAGTACATTGGCAGAAACAAACAAACCAAAAAAAAATTCTATCCATTATTCTTGTTACACTGAAGTAATTGATTAGAAGATTGTGTACTTTCCTTGATGTCTTTCCTAGCACATTCCCCAGTGTAGCCTAATGTTGTGTTTTTCCTCAATTAGTCCTAATGTTATAGTTCCCTTCTTCCTTCATCATACCCAGGGCCGGCCCTAGCATTTTTAGAGCTCGAGGCAAAATCCGTTTAGGGGAGCACCCATAATTGTTTTTTGTATTTTTTAAGTTCATGCCTCAATTTTTCTTAATTTTTCTTTCTTGTCGGCGTGGTGCCCCCTCCACATGGTGGCGCCCTAGGCAACCACCTATATGGCCTATGCCAAGGGCCGGCCCTGATTTACAATATATCAGTAGGCCTACATGGGTGACAGTTTCCTGTTTATTGCAGTGTGCACATAGTCCAGTGGAGTGCTTGCCTTTTCTATGGAGTGTTTGACTGAATCCTGTATGACCTATTCTCAGACGGGAGTCGTCTGGTGGGCCAAAGTTTTGGATCGACCAAAAGACATTCATTGAGCCGTGGCTAAAAAACCTGCCAAAACACTTAAACCATAATATATCTTGTTGCAGTTTCTTACTGTAATTAAACCTGCTGTTTGTTCCAAACAGAAATATGAACCCTTCAAATCAGAACACAAGAATTAGGTTAATCCTGTCTGTCACAATTAACGTGAGATTGATGTCTAATTCCCTTTTACGCTCACTGGATTTGAGGTTTCATTCAAATAGCTCTAAAATATCTCTCTCGCTGAAACAAAGACGTAGTGTTCTCGTGCCGGATCATCATCATAAAAACCTGGCATTAATCCGAAGTATTAATCCTCCTGCTGCCTACACATGTACCTATTGACTGATAGCAGCATCCGACACCCCGCCATGTCCTTATTTTAATCACTGATGATACAGTAGACCAAAAACTGGGTTAATACTTAGCTAAATCAATCTTTTCATTTCATTAAACCCTGCTCCGTTTTCCGAATATATGTGTTTTTGTTGAGTTAATGTCTATCGGACAGCAGTGCAGGGTATGCAGAGGAAGCTGATTTCATCCATCTATCTCCATGTTTCAGACATTTCTGTCAGGATGGAAATCATTTCAATCAGCATTTGGAATGTGGGGCACTAAAACATGAAACCATAATAACCCATATGAAACCAGTTCTTTCTCTTTTTCTTTCTTTTTTTCTTGCACCATAGTTTCCTTTTTTGTCCTCTCTGTGTGCTGCGGGTGGATCGTATTATGTCTACACACCTCATGTGTGCTAAAACTGCTAAACAGACGCTGACATACTGTAAACAGTTAACTGCTGGGAGTCTCTGCTCCTATTTCCCTGAAGGAAGTGCAGAGCCCTGCCCAGACTGCTCTCCCCTGACTCTCCTCATGGTCAGCCTACATGCTTCCCCGGGGCCCGGGTGCCTCTCTGCTCTCTGGACTGTGCTGCAGAGAAAAGGCCCCTCAGAGCTCCAGGCCTCCAGACGGCTCTCCTGGAGGTGCCACCCTCACCACAGCCCAGCTCCATCTCTCTCTCGCTAACACACACTCGCTCGCAACTTCCAAGCCAAACCATGAGCCACCTACAGTAGCACTCTTGTTATGCCGTGATGCTTTTTATATCATGTGTGCCAGTGGCTCTGGGCTTTTTGACTACAACCACTACATGGCACGAAGAGAAGTCCGCCTTGTTTTGGATCGCCAGCTGAGAGCCGCTCTAACCACTTTTACACATTCTGAGCTACTGTGTTGAGTTAAATATAAACTCAAATTACTCTTTCCCCACTTGCCATTTCTAACTGCTGAATTCTTGCTTGTGACATAGCTTTTGCAGACCGATTGCTTTCAGAGTGTGATAATATTCACCCATGTCCTTGTTCAGTCACTCGGTACATGGCATGTGGACACACATGTTATCAATCTGTCCGGCTTCTTCTCAGAAAGGAAAGGTTTTCCACAGCAATTATACTGGAATCTCTAACAAAGTCCAGTTGAGCAGAACGGGGTTAAGTTGCTGTTGACACTTACCAGCTGTCAAATGACAGAATATTTACATTGAAATGTATCAGAAATGTAGTTTAATTAGCTGTATTACTCAATTATGTTGCATATTTGGCAACACTTTATAATAAGGGTACAAAGGATATAGTTAAGTAATGCTTAACTAGTGCATGATGATTTAATGTATGAATTTGTGCAGAATGTATCATGAATTCTTGTTTCTCACATTAACACATGACCAAGTCACTATGCAACACATTCTCATAAACAGTGCGTATGAATACGAAAATATATGCACAACAGTTCGTAGTGTGAT
>JAOVVB010195452.1:0-24859 GCA_028570985.1 Heterobranchus longifilis
ATGCTTGTCTAAAACTCCCCTGCATCAGCCTCTCCTCCACCGGGGAGACACTCCAGAACCTCCAGAAACCCAGCCCATGTCCTCTCCTCCACCGGGGAGACACGAAAACTCACTTCCAATCACGGACACGTCGAGGAACGTCGAGAGCACAGTAGGGCGGGACCAAGAGGCTCCATATTTGGAAGTTCACTTCCCTTCAACTTCCTCCTCGGTTGTCTGCGGCTGCATCTGGACCTACTTGCGCGGTTCGGCACGGCCTGGCACGCTTAAACGTCGAATGGAAAAGTGCCAATGGAAAAACCCCATATGTGTGCATGATGGGAGGCCAGCCCCACTGCAAGCATGAGAGCACAGCGCTGCTGATGGGTCAGGTGTGCTCTGTGTGCAGGTTCACTCAGTCTGTTGACGCTGCTCGCCCGAGCCAGCTGAGCCGCTCCTTTCTTCCCATTCACAGCTGATGCTCCAACCACACCCAGCTGGCTGTGTATACCCATTAAAAAAAAAAGAAATCACACATACATTGCCATTTCTTCTTTCTCACACGCTTCAAATTGACATACCATCTGGTTTACAGCTAACCATAGTATACATTTTTGTCAGTATTCATCACAACATATGGATTCTTTATTCATCACAAAAAAACATATGGCATATTTTGATTCTGTTTCTCCGCCCTGCAGATATTGGAATCATCCTATGGTAATGCAAACCTGCACACTTTTCCCTGACTCGCGGCATGCGGCCTAATAAAAGCAATACTGAGGTGACAGTTTTTCATCAGGGGGTGCTACAGTGTAAAGACAGGTTGGGCTTTTGACTGAAAATGACAGAGCTGAATTCACCCTAAAGGAAACGCCACCAAACAGCTGATGTCAGTTCTTTTCAGTTCAATGAAAAGAAATCTATTGAGCGTGCAATAATGAGTTAGTAGCTGTCCGGGATTTTGTCATGAGATGTTTTAATGAAAAGTCAGATCTGCTCCAGTTGCACTGCATGCTGGGTCAAACACAGGACTTCAAAGCTGCCGTCATTTAATGCAAAATCAGACTGAATAACAAAGGCTTTTGTGAAAAACATTTGTTCATAAAGACTTCCAGTCAGAGCAGGAATTTGATGAAATAACCCCTCATCATCAAATTCATACTGTGGGATAATGTTGCGCATTATTACTGTAAAGACTAAGTAATTAATTGATGGATTATTGATGGCTTTTAAATGTGAAATAATGAGATGAATGTTCTTATTTAAGATGACTCACTCAACCTCGCCCCCTGAACAGCAATTGTCCAATCACGACCAAAGATATTCAATATTCATAAAGATACGGCACCGCCAATACCACCAATGATATGAAACGGTACACACTTCCTGTCTCTTAAGTGGGCGCGGTCTTGTTTGAAAGTGTAGTAGACGTCATGTGGATGGATGAAAAGTTATATTTGCACTATTTATTTATATTTTATTTTGCTAACATTACATATCTACGTGGCCATATTTAGCATTAAAATACATTGTAAATCTGTGGGAATCACAGACGTTAGCTTAGCTGTGTTGCCAGATCTTGTGAGAGTTTGTGTGTCAGATTGTTGAGGAGATGTGTGGCTTCTTGTAAAAACTGGGTCCAATATTTACTTTGGTGACTGTGGGGGGGAAAGGATACTAATCTTCACTTCTCCCTTTGGAATCAATAGACGAAATACACGTGACACAGATACAGGACATGACTCTGAGTTGCAGGATCTCAGTTTATTCACCGTCTCTGGCATGACTAAGGACAATATTCAGTACCTAAAGAGTTTACTGTATTTTTCACTACTACAGAAGTGTAAGGACTTGATTAAACAGTGTGTTTGTGTAATGTAAGCTGCAAACGTTAGCATGCCTGGCTAACTAGCTTACTACCTACAGAAGGTAAGGGGCATGTCATTAGCTAACTATATTATTATTAGGTTAAATTAAAATCTGCCTGTTCAGGACATGGTAGTAGTATATTCTAAGGATGGGAACTGATAAGATTTTATTGATACCAATGCCATTATCGATTCTGCTTATCTGTCGATTCCCTTATTGATTCCTGATCAATTTTCTGTGTGGGAAAAAAAAAGTAGGTCATCTGTTGTCATCTTTCTTCATGAAATGAAGCCACACCTCCGCCATGACCTTTCTTGTTGCAAGTTTCCAGCAGTAGACGCATGAGTGTGACATCGTTGTTTTGCAACTTTCAGAAAAACATGCCGGCATTGATAAAAAATAATTGATAAGCTCGGAGGCATTCGATTCTGATGGATCGGACAATTTGGAACGGGTTCCCAAATGGGACCGGTTCTCGATTCCCATCCTTAATATTCTATATATAATAAGACTGTTACATTGTAAGCATCCAAACCACCTAAGGTTAATGTCGTTAATTATTTTCATAAATAAAACTGTACTATAATACCAGGGCTAATTAGCTGTACCATGCGATAGAATTTTTTTCACAGCAGAGATTTTGACCTATGGAAAAGCACAGGCGTAAATAATATCATTAATGATTAATGATGAGTTCCCTGCTAATATGTAAGCTTCTTCGGGGTCATGGCTTACTGGGGTAATTAAAGGGGATGGAGGAGCCATCGTTACCGTTGTTACCTGTGTTTTGTTATGACAAGCTAAACTGTCTGCAGTGAAAAAGCTCCATACAAGAAGAATACTGCAATTTTATTTCCACTTTAAAATGGATCATCAGGTAGTGAGGATGCTGACTTGTTGCCTCAGTCTTTTAACATTACATCATGTATGTAACCATCAACTGCATATTTAAAACTTTTTATCTGACCTATACCTATTCCTTTTTATTAATTTAATTTTTTTTTAAAGTCAGCTTGGTATGAAAGTCAATTTACGCCAGTAAAAGAAACAGAATAAGATGAAAACAAATGAGAAACGTAGTAAGTTTCTCATTATAATGACTTACATGATTTTTTTTCTATTCCCATTGATTGAAAATAGGCTTCCATAGCTTCCATAGCTAAATCACATAGTTAGTATAACGCTAGCTACAGTTGTCAGGCGACAGTTGACAACTTTAGTTGTCAGTTTATGTTTTTTGGCTAGAAATGAGAAGCCTGCTTTTATTTTCTTCTGTGTGAAGACCCACTGTTTCAAAAAAATCTGCAAATTTTGAGAACACAAATATGTGCCATACTGTCTGTGTTGTGACTATTTGTCATCCTATAAATACTTAATCAATTATTGATGTGCTGTAAAATAATGAGAGCATGTTTTTCCTTTTATACTGTTTACACTGGACTAGGGCTGGGCAGTAATTCAATATGATAATTTATCGTCTTTCAATGGAATCGTATCGTGATGAAATCATACATCGAGATGTCATGATACACAATTACATCGTCTAAATTGACAACAAGCACATACTAACTGAAATTTCTCAGAAAATCTGTTGTGCATTTGTGTGCATGCATGTAGACATAGCCAGTGACAAAAACATTTTTTTTCCTCTATAATTGAACTTGAAACTTAATTTTTTCTTAAATAAATGAGAAAGTTTAATGTTTAATTCACACAGGAGTATACAAAAATATTTACCATGTGGTTATTTCATATAGACTATTTATTTATGAAATTACCAGAAAACATGCTATACCATGATACACGTCGTTATCGAGAAATTAAATGACTCATGATAGAAGATTCTGGCCATATCTCCCAGCCCTACACTGGACTTTTTATTTCTTGTATGAGCTTGCACGATGGGAGATGACAGTCTCGGGTCATAAGTGTGCATTTGCAGCCACATATATATGCAGATTCTTTTTTAACCTTCCATCAAACCTTTAAGGGAACATGGCAGCCTTTCTTTGACAGGGTGAGATCTTCAGTCATCGTGCTACAATACATCAAAGAAATCAAAATGAGTCCCTATAGAAAGGGACAAAATTGCTATTTGTACTACACATAATACTGGCTGAAGTGCACTCTGGTAGATTGAAAAGTTCACTTTGTCACCATTAAAGGCGAGCCCATTCAAAACAAAAGCAGTCCTGCTTCCTCAGCATGTCATAAGCCATAAGTGGAGGCCTCAGTAAAAGTGCCATGTCTGGGCCTCGGTAGTTCATTAAGACTGTCTGGGTGCAGATGGATCTCCCTCGTGAGCCACCACTTCATTAATCCCCCACACCGCACCCAGCGGAGGGACAGCAGGCAGTCCACTCATTACAGCCACTTCACAAGAGAGCCAAATGGGAAGGGGACGGGGAGGACATATAGATATATATATATATTTAAATATCTTTTTTTAATTTTCTTAACTTCAAACAGCCTCATCGTGGACCGTTTTACATTAAATCAAATCTGCATAGAGTTCGGATTAATATAATTAAATTCAACGTACATTAATTTCGCTATAAAGATACATGACTTTTCCTCTAAAGCAAGCTTGTAAATCTCATCAATGTGAATGGTTAGGATCCCGGAGGGAAAGAAATCATACAGCTATGTAATAACGGGTGAGATTTGGCAGCGACCTCGCAATTTATCTCAATTTCAAAGTCTAGAGAACCTTTAAGAAGAATATTATTTATAGTTTGTGACATTTACTGCAAACCTGCAGACCTAGGATCTTCTTCAGTCCTCAAGTTCCCTGGGGGAAAAAAGTTAAAGGGACAGTTCACCCCAAAATCAAAAATACATATTTGTCCTCTTACCTGCTATTTATCAGTGTAGATTGTTTTGTTGTGAGCTGCCGAGTGTTGGAGATATCGGCTGTAGAGATGTCTGCCTTCTCTTGAATATAATGGAACTAGATGGCACTCGGCTTGTGGTGCTCAAAACGCCCCCAAAAATACATTTGAAAAACTCAACAACAATGTCTCTTTCCAGAAATCATGATCCGGTAATCCACAGACTTTGTTGTGAGCAGTTATATATAAGAACTATTTTCTTTCTACTGAAGTACAGTGTGGAATAATTGTAATGAAGAAATGGAAAAAAAAAGTACAACATTAAATAAGTTTAAAAGATTGTTTAAAAGTAACATATAGAATGGATATGCGATGGGACTGGCACATTAAGCAGGTTTACTTTTTCTCTTTCTTGTTGCTGTTATTTCAATTAATGCATTCTGATTGTCTTGTTATTATTTTGTATTGATCTTATTCTGATTTGTACATTTATCATTGTAATTATTGAAATGGGAATGGTAATTACTTGAGCAAGAAACTGGATAAGAACAAAAAGGAGAACAAAAGGGGGTAGGACTATGGACTTTACAGACATAAAATATTAATTTATGATGATAGTATGAGTTTTGATGTATGTTTGATATCAATTTCATTGAGTATTCATGTTTTGTGATTGTTACTTATATACTCTTTTTTTTATTTTAACATATCCAAAATAAAAGTCTAAATCTCAAATATCGAACTACACCCATCAACCTTATCACCGTGTAGAAGGAAGCGACATTGCTAGCTGGTGGAGATTACTTTATAGCTAATCAATACTGCTAGCTCACTTAGCATCACTAAGCTAGCTAATGTTACAGCTCAGCCGAGGAGGACGCCATAAATGTTTACGTCTTGTGCTGTCACGAGCCTCTCGTCCCTGAGTAGATGCACGCTTCCTTTTGCGCTGTGATACGGTTGGCGGGTGTAGTTCGGTAGAAAGAAAATAGTTCCTACATGAAACTTCTCACAACAAGGTCTGTGGATTATCTTGAGTCATGATTTCTGGAAAGAGATTGCTGTTGAATTTTTCAAATGTATTTTTTAGCACTTTGAGCACCACAAACCAAGTGCCATCTAGTTCCATTGTATTTGAGAGACGGCCGACATCTCTACAGCCGATATCTCCAACACTCGGCAGCTCACACCAAAACAACCTAGACTGATAAATAGCACTACGGGTAAGAGGAAAAATATGTATTTTTGATTTTGGGGTGAACTGTCCCTTTAACCATATTTATATGTGGGTGTATTATTGTCATTCTCTGATATCTTAGGGTCTCTGAGACATTTGTGTCAGAGTCTAGCACGAATGACAAGGTGAGAGACGCTATTACTTTCACGATCAGTGCAGAACCGGTCCGAGCTATTTCTGTGATTTTAAACTTGATTTGAAATGAGTTGCTAAATCCTCTTTTTTTTTTAAGGTGCAGCAGCTGAGAATGAGCCACACGCTGTAGGCTTTAATGCTGCATAAATCAAGGCTGAAATGAAATGGCCCAATTACATTAGGGCCAAACAGGAATGTTAACTTGACAGTCTTAATACTAACACCCTTAATAATGAATCAGCTCCATTCCCACTGGCTTCCATTTACCGTAAACACTCTCACAGTGGAGCCTCACTGGCAGAATTTACCAATACACAACCGTCTGCACTGCTGTGTTTCCTTGGTCATCTCTCAGTGGTAGAAATGATGTGTGATCAATGCTCGTGTGTGCCAGACCAGCCTGAAGCTCTTTTACTTTGTATCAAGATGGAGTGAACATGGGGGTGTTATTAAGTGCCATATTGTAAGGTTGATGAGAAAGGAACATTCAAATTGTACCTATTAGACAAGATGTGGCTTGGTTTCCTTTATCAGGACCGGAGCAGAGATGTGGCATATTCTCCCCAGGACAGCCAGCTGATTACAACAGTCAAGCCTAGATTACATCTGACTGTTCGGGCTGCTCCTCTGTTCCATTGCCAAGGAAACAATACGGGGAAATAATGTCCCGGTGCGCCTCATTGCACTTTTTCCCCAGTTTCCCAATCAGGCAGTAATAACGCTCAATGGGGAAGGCCTGATTTGTACTGTATACATCTACACCAAGTGACCATGAAGTCACTGCTGTAACCATTGTCAACGTTTCAAACGTATTCACACACTGCACTGGCTTCACACGGTGACCTAAATAGTTTGTCAGTGATATAGGGAGCAGTTGCATAGTAGCTCAGATTGTATGAAATCACGCCATGGCGCACGCTGTCCATTAGAGTTTCTTTGTGGCCGGCACCATGCAGTTGATGTGCAGCGGAGAGACAGATTGAGGTTTGCATGTGTCCCAGAGAGTTCATGTGTTTCAGATTTATAAAGGTTTATGAGTGAATATCCTGCTCTTAGAGGTTAATCCCCCAGAGGATTAGATCGTGGCCACCAGTGTTTGGAGTATTACATTACCAGAGGTTTTTTTCTTTTGTGTGTATGGTTACTTACAGTTAAACAGCTTTTTAAAAAATACCTACTACAACAAGTAAAAGTACTATTTTGTAGGTCAATACATTTATATACAGGACTCATCTGTTTATACAGTACATGTTCTTTTATCTTCCATTTTATTTGCACAGCAGTTTTTGATTTAATTGCATATTTGTACACAAAACGGAACAGTTTCACCACGAGTCATACATACAACAAGTCAGCTTCTGTCTTCTTTCTTTTGGTGTTAGTTTATACAAGATTACTAACACCCTACATAACATGGAGCAAACTAACAACGTGACATATTCACAGTGGTGTGTCCAGATGTTTTTGATTGGGGTGGCCCAAGTGCGGCATTGACTTCTGCACGGGTGGCATGAAGTACGTGCATGTGCACATACACACGTCGGAATGGCATTAATTTACCATGTCTCTCTCCACTACTCATATCTACTTTCATTACTAATATTACAGTATCTTACAGATTCTAACATTCCTGTGTTTACATTTTTATTTCAATGAAACCTGCCAGCAGGTGTGAAAGGCATGTTTTTGTTTTTTTTTAAATGCCAAAATTACACAATTTATCATCGCCAGAAACTGTAAAAGCAGAAATTATCATCAGATTTTCAAATTTACGATGGGCCTTGAATGAATCATGTGTCACAAATGCTTCTGTCATGAAAAAAAGAATGCAAGCTTAAAATAGTGATATCTAATCAAAATCACTTTATCCTACCTAATGGGGGTTAATGTAGCCAGGCCACTCCCTGGACTCCCACTCCCTGCATACTCATCTGATAAGTTTTGGATCATTATGCCTTTAAAATGCATGTCATTCATCCTACGATGCCACCATGATGTGCCATTTTTAAATCCATTTGTGGTTAAAAAATGGGGTATCAGTAAATTACTTATTGAATATCTATACCAGGAAGAAGACAGGAAGTGACAGACCTCCGCAAAGGCCATGCCCTATCTTGCAAATTTAACGGAAGGGACATATAGTTTGTGTATCCGCCATGTGTTTTGGATCCGCTCCAAAATGTAATGGGTTCTTCCTTGGGCCAAGCTACACCCTTCCACCAAGTTTCATGAAAATCAGACCAGTAGTTTTTCTGTAATCCTGCTGACAAACAAAACCACAAACCAAACTGAAAACAGGGTAACTTTATGGTATACATTATTTTAAAGTCATGATATCCTTACAAAAATAGCTTTGGGAAATTACATTGTTAAACATTTTTAAATATTAAGTATTTATTGATTAATTACAGTGTGCAGTGTATCATTGAGTAACAAAACAGTAAGGCTAAGCCTCGATAGCTTTATAGCAGGGAATAGTATAGACGTGATTATCCCAACCATTTTTCAATGTAAAGTAAACACAAATGTGTTGTGTTGTGCCTGTATTCAGAATCACAATCAGCTTCATTGCCAAGAAGTTTTCAAGTACAAGGACTTTGTCTTGATGTAATGGTGCATAACAAAAAAAAAAAAATGTTAATGTAACACATCATGATATATGAGTTGAGTGCTCTGATGTGCAAAAGTTTACAGAAGTGCAAAAGTTTACAGATGTATTCCCAGTAGTTCTTCCTTTACCCCCTGAATTTGGGGACTGTAATCTCAAGCGTTTGTCTGTGATTTTATTTAAAAAGTAAATTTAACAAATTACTCAATAAGTAGATTTGTTACTCATTGGTAAACAGTGGCGGAAGAAGTACTCTGATATTTTACCTAAGTAAAAGTAGCAATACCACAGTGTAAAAATACTCTGTTAGTAAAAGTCTTACATTCAAAACCTTACTTAACTAAAAGTACTGATAGAAGAGCAAACAACTATTTGCTATGTGACGATATAGTGGAGTAAAGGCTGAGCAGAGACTGAAGTCTGCGTGTGTTGTGATCATGGATGTATAATAAAATCTGGATACAGCGACTGAGGCGGAGCTCTGTTCATTCCTATGAAAGCTGCTCAGAGGTGCATCAAATTGTAAAAAAAACTCAACTGCTGCCTCAAAATCCCCAGATGAGCGGCGCTGCTTCTGCACTGTGTGGCCCATATAGCAGGCGCACTGGAGACTTCCGCCGACAGAGCTGGCTACATCTGGTTTAGCGCTCCGGCTAACTTGAATGAGTCATTCGCCAAAAAAATGTATCCACGGATTTACAGCTGTCTCTTTCGCCATTTAAGTCAATGGGGAAAAGTATTTTTGGGCCAGAGGGCATCATGTAACGGCCGCCGCAGTTGTAATACCACCGTTTGGCCACTATGGCAAATTGGCTTCAAACCCTGGCGCTCTTCCTGTGGTCCTGATCCGAGCTTCTCTGTTCTTTGTTTTGATAGCCGGCATGTGAGCGCATGTTATGTGAGTCCCTCCCTTTGAAACTGTTGGCCGTCCCTTTGCGTTCATGTCCCACTGCCTAACTAATCGCTCTGCACTGCGCGCTACCCGGGCCGAGCAGTGGTCCACTCTAGCTAACTACTCAATTGCACGGTACAAATCGACTCGGCCCCGCATTTAAATCCTCCCTCAGTGAAAGATCAGGAGCTTTCAGTTTTGTTTTGAAATGCTTCAGTGTGAAACAAAAGCCACAAATAAGCACAGCATAGATTTATTTCCTGTGCTCTCCTCCAATAAATAAATGTATGACCGTACCCTCTGCAGAAATGTCGTTATGTTTTCTGAGCAGACAGACAGTTTAGACCTGTGGTTAGATCAAAATTGTTGCCGCAGTCGCTGCAGGTAGCACTAAGCCAGGGAGGCAAAGTGAGTTGAGATGTAAACATGCAATTGTCTACAGGCGTTCTGACAAACATCCTGCTTGTTTCTCTTCTAATTACATCTTTGTAGTGTCTATTGAACAAGCACTCAGATTGGATTGCATTGCAATGAGGTTTCCCTCATTCAGCACTCTCTTCTGATGAGCAACACAGCAAGCATAAGCTCCACTTGTCTTTAATATCGCCAGTCAAATTTCTCACAAAAGATTTATCTAACTGAATAGCCAAAAGATACATTGGCCTGCAGTTGGCTCCAATTAACCTCAGTTTAGCTTGGCCTTCAAGATGATTGGCTTTTATACAGAAGCCGATTCCACTTAAAGAAATGCTTGGTCTGGCACCAAAGCTGTCTCATTTTTCTAACCTGCGCAGGAGAAATATTTAAATAAGCCTATTAAAACAGGCCCTGGGCTGTTGAGAATGGTATAGAAGCAGTATTAGGAGAAAAGAAAGTACAAGTAGGGGGCAAAAAGGAAGGGATTTTAAAGAACTCAAATGGGCAGCTCTGCTTTCAGTCAGAAGCAGATTCAATCAACTGGAAGACAAACAGGGAAGGTATGAGTCACATCCTCTTGTCCGCGCTACAGCACTTGTGCATGGCAACGCTGACAAGCAATCTTTTGCTGTCCTATGTTATCATTCCCAGCCTAACAGCTTGAAAGCAGAACTCTGTCCGGCCGATAACGTGCAAAGGACGGATGCCACCGTGAGGCTCTCCCCTCCTCTCGCCTGCGTTTAGCGGGACTTACCAACCCTGACACGTAATCAGCCGGTGTGTACACCTCAGTGGGACATGGGGGTATCGGGAGCAGCACCCTGAGCGCCTCCACACAGCCGGGACCAGCCGGCATGTTCATGCCTCCAGATGAGATGCCACACTTTGTACATGTCACCTCCTCCACCTTGAACCTGCACACACAAACATGCGGCACAGACACATGGGTGTGTGCGCACACACACACACACACACACATACAGATTCATGTGAGTGATTCAAGTTTCAACCTCTGGTGATAGTGAAGCATCAGAAGCTGTTTTGTGGAGGTCGCGCAGAAAAGACATCCACAGAAACTCTCCAGTTAATTGATGACTTAAGCTGAAATTATACTTGTACACATAGGCTCTGTGTGGACATCCGTGTACCTCCAATTTGTTGTGACCAGCAGTTCAGTTCAGTTCAGTTTATTTTCGGATGCTGGACATATACTGGACAGAGTAGACATATAACAATTTATATGCAAATAAGTTGATAATAAATAATAATAAACATAGAATAAAAATAAAAAACATAACATAACTGAAAACAATCAATGTCCAATTGGAATTTTTGTTTTTTTCTATTTCAAATGAATTGTCCAAGTCCCCGAAAACCATAAACGGCCGCATAACATAAGGATCCATTGCTAAATAGAAAACATGTTTTTGTATTATAAATCCCATGCATTAAGGCAAAAAGAAAAATCTTAATATATGAAGTAGTGTACTAAAATGCTGAAATTGCTAACCCAGCTTCATTTATGACCCTGAAAGTTTCACAAGAATTAAACCCAGAAAGCCTGACACTGCAAAAGGTCACAAGTTCACGGCCTGTTCATCAGCAGAGCAAAGAAAGCTACAGTGCTGATGTCTGCTGCCTTGAGATCAATAGGCTCCGTGCAGTTTGTGTATGTCACCTCAGCTCGACTATAACTGCTCGGTCTCGACTTCCAAACCATTGCACTGCACATAACCCAACCATGAACAGAAAAGTCAATTTTCTGACCAATATTCCCCACAGGGACCTACATTAAAAAGTATTAACTTGGTTATTTAATTGCCTTTGCAGAGAAAATAGATTTTTCTGGATGTACATGCATTTAAGCAGTGATTTCTTGTAAACCTGTACCTTTAACACTTCACAGCCATGGGACTGCATTGCCACCCTCCCCAAGGTTACAGCGGACACCGAGAAGTAATTAAGATAAAATTAATAGAATGCAGTTATAGTTCAATAAGCCAGAGTTTAATTGAAATGACTAGGCCTGACTTTGACTTCTAATGTTGAAAATAAAACGCAAAAGCAGTAATTGAATTTCACTTTCAGCTCTAGAAACTGATCAAATGGTCAGTGGGTTATGCTTTGGGGGAAATAGCTACCTGAGCCAACAGAGCATGTCCTTACAATATACTGTACAGCGAACACTAACCACACAGACACACTCAGAAAAAGCACAGAAAAGGACAAAACAATGAATGGTGAATATGTCATTCCAGGAAATGCTTCGCTGATTTGACCTGAGCGGAGTTGTTGCTGGAGGCTCACAGAATGCATTTAAGGCAGAACCGTTCAACATTTGTGCAAACACATACACTATATATGTGACATGACTCACTGGATAGTGGAAACAATGGTTTGAATACAATGCATGTGACAGCTAATCTGGAATTATGGGACCATACTCGAGTGAGTGCGGTTGCACTGAATTTCATGCTGGGCAATGATTTTACAGTATTCGAATAGTCATTAAATTATTAAAAATCAAATAGGTTATGTGACTATCATTTTGTCTTAAAAATATGTTTTCCCTTGTTGGACCGGCGCCTGCTGTAACACGTTACTACCGCGAGAAGGTGGGGGAAGCTGTTTGCCACCGCCATTTAACAACAGAAGAAGAACGGTGATACAACAACATAGCAGCGGTGGCTGAGAGAGTGCAGACCATGGATGTATAGTTTTAACTTCAGATAGGCTATAAAGTTACGACTCTGCTAATTTATCTGTAACTTCAGCTATAAACAATAGCATTGCCTGGTGTTTAGCTACTTGCTGGTCTGTGGAGTGGCGCTTACCATCTGAAAACACCTTTATGCTTGTTGAACAGGTGTTTTTATAAAGTACTGGCTTTTCACTCATGAAGGTTTTGTTGAACTTAGAGTAACAAGCGTTAGCTGGAGGAGCTCGGTCCCGACACAGACAGACGAGAACATTAAAAAGTACTGTTAACATTGGAGCTACGGTCTTTAGGCCTAATAATTTTGCCCCGGGGCCCATTTAGTACTGGGTTTCTATACTCATCCCTAGTGGAGCATGTTCCCCAATAACCTGTCCTGTGAAAGAGAAATGATCCATTTCTGTCTGTGTTTTATGGGGAAGGAGGCTGTGCATTTCAGAGGACTTAGCCACTCCCAAAGGAAAATCACCAGCACCAAAATGATAAGAATTGAGGATAAAAATCATAATTCAAATCTTCTCCAAAAGGTGTTTAATAGCAATTTATCAAACAACTGTTGAACAAGAACATCGGCTAAACTTAAATACGACGTCTTTGACTTCCAGCAGTTAATACCCTCTCATCCAAAGCCGCTATATTTTACATTGTTGTGCGCAGTCACCCCCCAAGGGCCCATTCTGAGCCAGAAACAAAAAACCCTGGGAGAGATGGAGAAAAACTATTTAATTTATATGATTTTATGTACTAGTGCTACCTTTCAAAAAGTCACTTTTTACTTTGTTACATCTATATATTATTAATGTGTGTGTGTGTGTGTGTGCGTGTGCGTGTGCGTGTGCGCAGACATGCCTTATGACATGACTATAAAATATGGACCATCAACACCTGATTTATGCTCTAAGCCTAACAAATCAACGTTTTTTACCCAAGTGCTATGAAGGCATACGAGAATAAACACTAATATCAATAAAACATCCATTTGACAAACAGCCTCTGGCTTTCTAACCCTCTGCAATGTTACCATCATAATCAGTACCAGGGTCCAAACGTATCACCAATTACTAGTCAAATGCTAGTAAAATATGCATATATGTGTTGCATGAATCATTCAAAATGTGTCTGCGTATGTCTGTTTACAGCTCAAACAACAGGAAATCTATTTGTTTACAGTGGAATCCACAGGGATTAATTATGTGCTCCAGGTTGACAGGTTTAACACTCTCAATGTAAATATGTCATCATAACAAAGGCCTGACACAATTACTAGAATGGTAGCAATAATGCAGAATTAATAGGACTGACTACTGACTACATTTCTTCAAACTTACTTAAGTTTGCAGGGTTTTTTCTGTCAGAAAAATGACAGGTTTGTAAGATTTTAGATTTGGGACTTTGGTTGATTAAGCCCCTTTTTTTACACACTGTTAGATGTTGACAAGCACTGAAGCCAACGCCAAGAAATGAAGACAATGATGTTTGTCCCTAGTGGGGGTTTTTTTTATGTTTGGTAGCACATTTTCTCACTGGGATGCCTGCGTCTGCTTTCAAATTCTTCAGTATGTTCACTCATATATATTCATACATTACATTTATGAAAAGAATGTTTGCGCTGTGAATTGACCCATCACGATTACAGAAACACTGTACCTGCATGACAAAGTGGAGTGGTGCTGACAGACAGTACGTTAGTGTGAATGTGCCCTCCATAAACTGTGTTTGGTCGGTGAGCAGTGTTGCATACAGTACCCAGGGAGTGTTTTGGCAGGGCTTGAAAAGAATGGTTGAGAAAGGCGGAGAGCACTAAGCTGTCTCCCAGTGCTCCTGCCCTTGATGCTGGGTGGAGTGAAGAGCACAGAAGAGCAGCACACAAAGTCACCCAGGGCAGGAAGTGGAGGCACGAGAAATGCAGGTTACATGCTTCATTAACCAATATACAACTTAGGGCCCCTGACACTTGGCTGCCAGGTGAATTAGTTGTGGATGACAAGAGAGGGAGGAAGAAAGTGTGTGAAGAACATTGTGGAGGGTTCGTGGAGAGGAAGTGCCCCTTTCAATCATTGCTGTTGACAACAAAGTAATCTAATACTGCTTTGCAATGTAAAAGGAAAAAAAAAAAAACATGTGGAAAGTTTTATGAAATAGCTAGGCAAGTCAATGAGTCTGCTGGTGGGTTCGTTAATTTTAATCTTCAGCAGGAGAAAAAGACACAGTGAGAGATGGGGATGTGAGGGAAATGATTTTTCATTCCTTTTCATCTCTTTCTCGTGTGTTATGTATTGGAATGATTCTGACATCCATTAGTTTGCCTTCGTTGACGCTGCATTACTCCGTATATTAGTGCTGAAAGGATCAGTATTAATTGATTAGTTGACTGACCGAAAGTTAATAGCCAACTATTTTGATAATCGATTAATCATTGAAATTATTTATCAAGCAAAAATGCCAAATATTCACTAATTTCTGCCTCTCAAAGTTGATGTTTGTTTTTCTCTGTTCTGGTTTATATCATTGAAAATTTAATACGTTTGGACTGTTGTCCAACAAAACAAGTAATCTGAAGGTCCCACCTTGGGCTTTTTCAATTCTGTCTGACACAAGTGATTTGTTGATTAATCAAAGAAATAATCAATAGCCCTATATATTGACATGGCCAACACATTCTGAATGAAAGTCCTGTGTTTACTTTCCTGACATCTTCATTTATTTTAATTGATTGGTTTCTTCGATGGAGCCATTTGAGCCAACTGTGATTAAGAGCTAAAACTTGATTTGTACATTGAGATGGCAAACAAGACACAAAAACTGCAGACTCTTGTTTACCCCTCACTGCAGGTCTCCCCTGTTCTGTGCCACCTTTAAATCCAATCTTAAGACTCATGTCTTTACCACTGCTTTTGACCTCAAATTTTACACTTACACAGAGTCTTGGGCAGATCGAATGGCTGTCCAGTCTCAAAAAAGAAGAAGCATTCGATACTGTTTGCGATGTTTAAAAGGTGTAAATACATTCGTCTCACGTCTCTCCACTGTAGCCGTCTGTGGATAATGTCAGCTAAAGGGACAACAAAATACCTGGGTTCATTGAGTCTCCACAATTATTATCTTGCTAAATGGTTGTTTTTATTCTATTTTGTGTATCGCACTTATCTCGTAATTGTGAATCATAAATGTTTTGTCGACTTGACGTAGTGCACTCTTGAAATTATGCAACGCAGTGCAAGAATTTATTTAGGAGCATCATTTTTACTTAAATTCATTACCATTATCACTCTGTTCAAAAGTCCACCTATACACAGCTCTACTAGAAAGTAAATGTCACACTCTAAAATTAATTTGTGAACAACGGACATGATCTGTGAAGCATTGGGAATAAAAGTGGCTTGGGGTCTCTCTATTTTGAGTCTCACTGGGGATATTTGCACTGGAGATTTTTTTCTCTGTGCTGAAGTTGACTTGACTTTGTACAGCTAGCCTAAAATACTCCCATGAGCTGACAGATGTTAGCAGATAGCAGTGGGGGATATCTATAATTCCCTGTCTGTCGCTAAGTGTGATTGAAGACCGTGCCATGGTACAGTTCATGGAGGCCTTCTTTAAAAATATATTGCAATACACTGTGAGAGCTTATTTTTCTTTCTTATTTTACAATACTTTTGGATTGAACTCTGAGCTCCTCACAACTGTACACTGCAGAAACACGAGTGCACTCTTTTAAAGACAGTACTGATTAGGGTCGAAAATTAGCTTTTTTTGTCCACTGGCCAAATGGCTAGTGAATGTTCAAAATCCACCAGCCACTGTTTTTTGGCGAGTAAGTGAATTAAATCTAGTAGCCACTTGCATATTTTCCTGGCATTTCGCTAGTAATTGGTGCAAATTTTGGAACCTGGTACTGATTATGATGGTGACATTGCAGAGGGTTAGAAAGCCTGAGGCTATCGGTCAAATGGATGTTTTATTGATATTAGTATGTATACCCATATGCCTTCTTAGTACTTGGGTAAAAAACGTTGATTTGGTAGGCTTAGAGCATAAATCAGGTGTTGATGTTCCATATTTTATAGTCAAAGGCATGTCTGCACGCACACGCACACACACACACACACACACACACACAGAGGAATGGGTGTCCTGGGGCTGGGTAAGGCCAGAAAGCATCTTGGCATAGAGAGTGCTGGCCAGGGCTGAATACGAGAGTTTTGCTTTAGTGATCCATCTTTATAAAATATACACTTATTTTGACCTTGGTGCGGTTACATAGATAAGTCTGAGAGGGGCTACTGAGAAGTTAGGGAGAAAAATACAACCGTCCCTCTGCCCCTTCTATTCATAAATTTCTCACAACGTGAGAAGAGGGGCATCAATTATTTACCCCTCCAGACAAGGCCAGTGATAGAGGCAGCAGGAAGAAAGGAAGGAAAGGAAGAAGAGAGAAATAGAGTGGGAGAGAGAAAGAGAGAGGGGCTTATAAAGTGTTAAAAGGGAGCCAATTAGTATCACTGAATAGGAACATTAAGTAAAGGAGCTATTACTGAAATAAGAGTTCAGTTATAAAAGATGTTACAACAATAATACAATGATTTGATGATGATACTTCCTCTAGTATCAATACATATTGAATCTCTTTTTTTATCCTTACAATTGCCTGTATTTAAAAATCAGTACATTAACTTCTACAAACGGTCTTTTGGAGAAGCAAATTACATACCAGCTTTCTGCAGGGGTTGCTGATTTCGCCCTGCTGGTTTTAGTCACTGCAGTATTTCCCCAAGGTCTTGAATCATGTTATTTCTCCCCTGCTGTAAATATAAAAACCCTCAAGGAGGTTAATTGGATTGTATTCACAAGCATCAAATTAGTTTTTTATATTCCACTCCACCCAACTTATCGTATTTCACACAACTATTTATCAAGTGTGAAAGTCATTCAGGCACAGGCTCTGAACTAATATTGGCAATTAAGCACTTACAATTGTTAATTAAGCACATGATTACATTTCAAGTGACTTGTTGTGAATGGAAGGGCAATACAAAATGTTCCACCCACACTCTTAAAGAGCCCCTGTCGTGAAAATCAAGTTTTTAACCATGTTAACATGTCTATATGGTGTTTCTTTTCATATCATGAGTGAAATGAGCAGTCAACACCATGGCTGAGAATTTCTGCCTTGAAACTGTAGTGTGCCAGTAACTCAAAAACACAGATTCAGACAAGCAGGTTTTATGACATCATATGTACCAAGGAACCAATCAAATCTACGCTAATCACTTATGGCTGGGGCATTCCACAGAATGTCCCAGCCATAAGTGATTAGCGTAACTATGGTAGAGGTGGTGGGCGGGGCTTGAGGCCACATCCAGAATTTATTAATGAGGGAGAAGAGCAGATGTGCTTCCAGCCCCTTTTCATTTTATTATTTTTTTATTTTTACTTATTTGTGGGAAAACCATGTTAAACAAAATATTAATCATAGCAGAGTATTTTTACATAGGCTACTTTAAAATGTGTCGAGAGGAGATCTTTAAGTGAACACCTGTCGTGTTTTTGAGTGAGCCTGTTATACTTACTGTATATGTAAAAATCTTTGCATTTTTGTATTGAAAATTTCCGTAACACAAAACATGCACGCACTAAGGCCGCGACTAACGATTTGCATTATCGATTAATATGCTGATTATTTTCTCTTATTTAAATACCTTGTTTTGTCAGCCCAATACCCAAAGATATTCAGTTTAATATGATATAAAACAGAAAAAAGTAGGAATTCTCCTACAGCTGCCAGTTTTGCAATTAATTGATAATCAAAATAGTTGGCAATTATTTTTCTGTCCATCGACTAATCAATTAGTCGACTATTCATTGCAGCTCTAACAAGCAACTGGGCAATATGACGATATATATCGTCAAAACAATATAAAAATGTCTATCGTATATATTTTTCTATATCGTTTCTATCACAATGTCGAAAAGCCAGCGGTCCATCTGCTTTACGGCAATATTCACGTCATTTGGACCACGCTTTACGTTCTGATCCTTACACATGGAGCAAAGCTGGAGTGAAACAAAGAGGCGCTGTTTTGCTAACATGTAGTATGGAGTATATAAAAATAGGCCTTACCATATGGTTATATCATATAGACTATTTATTGAATTACCAGAAAACATCCTATATTGTGATGTATATCGTTGACCTATATCAGGATAAAATATTTTGGCCATTTTGCCCAGTCCTACAAGCACATGACTGTGATTTTGGATGTACCTCCATTTTCTAGGGTTTTTAGACAAAGTTAAAGCCTTAACTCTGGTTGTTTGCCAGAGGACACAAATGGTTAATCATGAACAGTTCAGACTCTATCCCATTTTAGCAGCCAATCCTGCTGACTTTCCAAACTGGTGTCAGCCTGCACCTGTTGGTACTGCTTAAACACACTTTGTAGGTCTGCTCCACCTCGTTACTTTTGATTAAGGTCCTTAGGTTAAGAAAATGTCATTTGCACCCCACAAGGTGGCTCGTGGGGCACCATTTCAACAATTAATTCTCACTGTGCTTATGACATTGACGAAATACCCACCAACCAGACTAATAACTCCAAGCCCATTTGGAATGGAAATATGCTCCCTCCTCATCTGTTAGAGAGAAAAATGACTCCTTGGTGGCGGCATGGGGTAACGTTTCTTTTCTCCCCTTTTCTTCCGTCCCCATGGAGCAAGGTCTTTGAAAAATTGGGTTATGTGACAGAATCAATAATTCTCTGGGAAACCTTGGTTTCTCGGGTGGCTCGTGAGACCAGACCTGGCCTCTAGTAGGTGGCTCTAAGGAGGAGGTTCAGCAAAGACATTCTGGTAATATGACATTACCTACAGTAAGTGCGGGTAATTCACCTATAAGGCTGCCTTTCACCTCAACTGCTGATTGATGGCTCTCATCTTCCCCTTGGACATCATTAATTTCATCTAGGAAAGTGAAATCACTACAGTGGCTGGAAACAATGACATGAAAGGCTGCACAAAGCAGCTCAGTATCTGACTGTATATCAAACTGTGTGAAAATAGGCAGTAATAATGTGCCTGTTTTGAATGGTTATGAGAGATGTTATCCTGCTTCTCCTAACTCCTGGCTATTTCTCCAATTTCCCTTCTGTCTATATTTCATCACATTACCAACCCAGTCTTCTTATTGCTGCTTTCCCAGCACCATATATATGATGACAAGGCAGTGACATTTTATTGCCAGGTTTAGATATGTCAAATGCAAATAAACCTGGCTGAGATTTCAGTATTCAGCCTGCATTTGTCATCTACTGGTTGTTCTTAGTCCTCCTCTAGTGACATACTGCACTCACTGACACACTTAAATCAGTCTTATATCATTACAGCATGTCAAGTAGAAATGTGAAGAGGATCCAATTCACACCTAACTTACAGTACATCAACTGCAGCGCAGATAAAATGAATGCAAAATATATTTTTTCCTACTGCTAGAGGTATTCGCTTACACAAAGACCCTGAGGCCTGTGTCAGACTGCACTGCTCTTATAGGCCTTGGAGACAATAAAAAAAGAGAAAGTATGAAGAAAAGCAAAACAAGAGAACATCCTTAATTTCCAGTACTTTTGTTAGCCCTCAAGAGTTTTAAGAGTGTAGACATTTTGAATCCTCTTTTTGCTTGTTTCAACCCCAAATATTGGTACTTCATGTTAAAAACGGAATTCTGCGTAGTTCACATACCTTAAAGTGCTTCACATAGCCTATACATACTAAACGCCTGACACAACAGGTCAGTAACTGTATGTAACACACCGTGAAAATAGGATCTCTTTTGTTGTTCTGTCTAAGAGGGTAATTTACTTTTCACTGGACACACAATCACACCTTTTGATTTATTTCCCTTCCATTCTAATGCCTCTCTTTGTAATTCATCTTCATGCTCTGTGCTCACAACCCCTTTCCAGATGCGAAATCACCTCTCTCACCTCTCTCGTATTGCACTAAATTCAAATGCCAATCCCAGTGTTGGGGCATTCCCAACCGGCCTCCACAGTAACAAAATGCCACTATATATTCTGCCCCACTCTCACCTCTCCTGTCCCGTCCTCATCTGATCCTGTCGACTGTTGACCCCCTCGCCACCACCCATTCCACATCTCTCTCTCTCTCTCTCTCTCTCTCTCTCTCTCTCTCTCTCTCTCTCTCTCTCTCTCTCTCTCTCAGGAATCCTGAGGAGAGTAGATTTTTCTGTCCCTGGACCCGTTATTCCCCCTCCTGCCGGGGGGCTTGCTAACAGATTGCCAATAAGCTCGGTGGCAGGCCCCACCAACGTGTCCCCTCTTCACCCCCCCCCCTGTAATGGCCTCTCTCTGGGGAGGGAGCTCCTGCCTGTCACTGATCCGACTACCCTTATAACCCTCTGCCATCATCCGCTCCTCTTCTTTTCCCTTTCCTGTCCCACCATCCACCTCCTGCCTGCAGGACATTCCATCACAGGTTGCAGGTGTGCCAGCACACATGCATGCTCTACTGCACATGTGGACAGTCACAAACACAAACAGAATATAAAGGTATCACACAAAATCGTGGATGACATGCACTCGCACATACTTAAGTATTTATGTCTCCCTCTCTGTCTCTCCAACACACATCCTCCTTTTTCCCCCTTTTTGTTCTGTCTGGCCCTACATATCATATATGATTGATAATCTGCCAGCAGCCAATGCAGGATGAGGGATGACAGTGAAGAAAAAAACATGTGAAAGTTCATTCACTTGGCTATACTGAAAATAACTTGCTAAACCCTGACTCCGATTGTCCAGTCATAACTTTGCAACTATAAAAAAGCAGGCCTGCCAAGCCTTGGATTTCTACACAGCCAGTATGCATGCAGCTGCAGTAAAAGCCCGTATCTGTATCTAAAGCAGGGGTCTCAAACTCAAATTGGCTTGGGGCCACTGCTGGTATTGTCATCTGGTGGAGGGCCACTTCAACATTCAAGTACTACAAGAAAGCTCAGTGCTCATAGTGGTTTTATTGAAATTGTATATGAATGGGATAGTTTAAATTGGTAAGAAACGACTACAAAAAATATATTTTTAATTAATTAATTTTTTTTTTTAATTATGCAGGCCAGATTGTATTATATTTTTGACATCATGTCGCAGACCGGAGGGAGGGAGAGGGCAGGCCGAAATTGGCCCCAGCAGTTTGCGACCTCTGATCTAAAGAGTTTCGAGGGTGGTGTTTATCTTTAGCCACAAACACAATGACACAATGCAAAAGTGTAAGGAATGGATGAAACTATGTGTTATTTCCTAATGTAAGCTGCAAACATTAGCATGTCCAGCTAACTAGTGATGTTATCTCCAATAGGCCTAACTATTATTTTGTAGGGTTACAGGTAGGCTGGCTCACTGGATGTACAGTGTGGGGATAAAGCCTTCTGCTATCTCCGCTACCTATTTTGCAAGGGCACCATCGCTGCATCTGGGGCTTTGCGCCACCCAAGACGATTGTGGTTGGTTTAAAGAAATACAAACAACCCAGCGTGTTTTTTTTCCCTATACCAGCACTGTTAACTCGTGCAGTGAGACCAGAGACCAGAGTAACGGTAGCAGCTCTGCTCTTTATTTGGTTTGGGAAGTCTCTCAGCAACTACAACCAAACTTGCATGATAGTGTTAAGTTTATGATTTACATTTCTCATCCTGACTAGCTATCCTGCAATACAAGGGCAACACTGTTCCTGTGTGCCAACTACTGCACCACCGTGCCACCCAGTTTTCAACTCTGGTAATCTTAACGTTAGCATTAGATAGATAGCTACAGCTCATAAAATCTGCTAGCGACAGTGGTCATTTCAGCCAACAAAATCCTGACATGGTTGTCAGCCAGGAAAGAGAAGCCTGCCTTTGCTTACTTTTGTGAAATTGAAGAACCATGGCGAAAAAAAATGTATATACTGTGAATTTCAATTTCCTTGCCATCTGCAATGTTATCATTGTAAACTGCATAATTATGTGCCATGCTAGAATGGAAAGCTTGATAACTGTAGCAACAGTAACTATGGGGGAGTTTTCATCAGGATGTCTCACTTTTCTCTAAACACAATCAAAACATATGCCATCAGAATAATTGCAAATGTAATAGAATTTTACTACTTTTCTTTAAAATGATTTTACTGCTACCTGCAGTAGTTATGGGACTTTTTGTATGATGTGTGAAATATTGCTAAAAAATACTATTGTTATAAAAGTAGTTAACCTAGTCATTATCTCAAAGAAAAAGCAGTTTCCCCCTTGGTTTTTCAAATCCAGTTATTGATTGTACAAATGGCCCAGAAAGCTCCAAGGTGTGTGATATGACCAAAATGTGCCTTCAGTGTCCTGTAACCTTTCGAGCGTATCTGCCTCCCGCTTGCTCTGTCAATGATGATTTAATGGTTCAGATTACCCTTTTTCCAGAATGCCCCACAGTGTCAGGCACGAGCTCTGGCTCGGGAGGAAGTGGGCTACCCTTTTGTGTGGAAATGTGTGTGTGTAACAGAGAAAGAAAGAGAGAGAGAGAGAGAGAGAGATTGTTGAAATCGATTTTCTTAGTTTGACAAACTCATGGACCTCAGTGTATGAATTGACATTTAGGAGGAGAGTTCTTCTATTTTCGTTACTGTTCCGTTTACAAGTGTTTCAATTAAGTGAATTGTGTTCCTTGAAGTGGTGTCCTGTTCACAGGGGCATGATGAAAAACAGTAACTGGTGTCAGCTGTGCATTGGATTAGACCCATTCTCTGATTAAATTAATTAATTTCTTGGGCTTGTGCTGTCATCAACTCCACACCAAATAAACATCAAACTGCTGGTGTTTCTCTTCATTGCATCAATGATGCTGCCTAGCTTCTGACAGCTACAACTGTATCAAAGGGCAAGTGTTCATTTATGTTCCGGCAGCAAATCCATTATTTCTTCTGTGTGTGTTGTGTTTTCAGCGTGTGTATGAGGATGTATGTAGGTGCACGCATTTATTCATGGATCACTGTATACATTTCCGAGTCAATCAAAAGGACAGGTGCGCTGCAGGTCTTGGCCTACTTCCGAGGCATATGACTAATTCAATGTTCATGCTGCCATATAACAAGCAAGGGGAAAGCAATGAAAAGTTTTCAGGGAGTAGCATGTCACTGAAGAAATAAAATGTGGAAAAAGAAATATCACACCTGGTTATCATGTTATTCTCTCAGGGGTTTTTTTTCTCTCAGTTCCTCACTTGGTTAAATCTACCTCGCGTTCCTTTTCTGCCTGTCTAAAACTCCCACACCTACCCTAGTTCTTCATCATTTGTTTTTCAACATCCCTCGGTTCTTCACCCTGGTCTCCCTTATACTTGGTGCAATTAACCACCACCACCTCTGTGATGTCTGCTGTTACCTGCATACGTGAGGAACAGATGCACTCCCTAGGTCTGACAAAATGAAATGCTTGCAATGGAAATGTCACATTTCCTCATATCCCTGTTAGCCTGAAAATATATGCAGTGTTTGTGTTTGCTATATTGGTGTCTGTGTGTGTGTATGTGTGTTTGTAGGTTCAGGGTAAGAAGAATTCTTAAGGAAAAGACACCACCAGGTAGAAATGTTGCCGCTCTATGACATGATCAAAGATCACCCTCTTAGATCAAAGATGCAAGACTCATCTGCAGTTCAAAGCTCTCTGGGTTTCAAGTAAAAATCAGCTTTGCAAAAATTAGTGACAAATATTCTAGAAATTTACGAAATATGTAAAGACTCCCTCCTCCTCTCTAATGTCATCCCATCAGTTGGCAATTGCTGATGTTTTTCGGGATAATTTATGCTATTTCAGTGGTGTAAGCATGCATACATATATTTCTACCTATTATTCTGCTATTTTACATGATTTTGGTTCAGTGTTGCAGGAGTATAGCTGCCATAGATGTAGAAATCCCTCAGACAGATCCCTGGATTTTGTGTTTGAACATCCTAAGGTCAAATCCGATTTGATGAACTAAGTACAGACAGGAGAAGTGAAGAGTCAGAGCTGCAGTATGTCTAACATACTGTACAGATGTTTGTAAATTCCTTGTAGTTATAAAGCTGATGTGTTTGTATGTGCTGTATCTCTCTAGTATCCCAATAGGCCTAAAAACAATAAGCTACATTCACTCTG
>JAOVVB010195463.1:0-10978 GCA_028570985.1 Heterobranchus longifilis
CGGGGTTAAAAAAAAAAAAAAAAAAAAAAAAAAGGGGGGTGTCTGCTGTGGCAAGAAAGCCTACCTTTCCTTGTAGTAGGAAGACAGCAAAGTGCGGATCTCAACGGATAAATCTGGAACCACAAGACCCTCTCCGGGAGAGGAGGGTGTTACTGGAAAAGAGGAGGAAGAAAAAGACAAACGGGAAGAGGAGTCACTTTAATTTTCCATTTTGAAGAAATCAGACTCTAGATCAAATATCTCTTGGTGACTGAAAACATTTTTTGTTGTTGATGAGGGGAATTTCCCAGAGACATTCTTATTTCCTTGTGTTATATGTTCTTCTCTTCCTTGTCAGTTTTTTTTTTTTTTCACAGTCTGTCTTAATGATTGAAATGTTCTTTCAGAAACGCATATTGAAGGTGGTGACATATTTGTTCCCCATGTTTGCTATTATAGCTGTATATTTCCCGATCAGCCTGATTGATGTCTTTGTCTGCAGGTGTCAGAGATAATTGTGCCTATTAACGTTAACAGTGTCTGGCTCATTGTCCCAGGTCATTGTTAGGCTGCGTTATTTATCTCTTTTAGATCCTGCTATTTACTCAAACATGTTTGTCTACTTTTAGGCCTGGCGTCACTCCATCTCTCTGCAGAAGAAGACACAGCATATGCAAATCAGGCATGTCACACCTCATCATATTGTCAGAATGAGTCCATGGAGAGATACGTGCAAGAGCATGCATGCTGTGACAATCTGATGCATCCACAGATATGTATGTTTGCATGTTTTAGCTCCTTATCTACAAATCTTGTCACATTTTTGCATTGTCCTGCTGTTCATAGCAGCCATTAGTTTCCTTTTATTTCCAGCAAAGAAAAAAGGACTACTCATCTGTGAGTGCTGATGTTTTTAGTCGTCGTTATTGCAGCTTGAGTTCATCAGTTATGCAGTTTAAGTGCAACTTGATTTGAAAAGTCTTTGCTGCATTTTTATTGTAACATTGACACAAATAAAAGCAAACTTGTTTGATTACACAACTTTGGCAAGATTCAAGAGTCTGCTAATATATTTCAATACGTATGGAAATGAATGAAAACAAATGAAGGGCCGGAATTGCAGAAAAAAATGTATTGAAATTAAACGCAGAACCATTTTTTTTTAAATAAAATAAGGAGCTGTGATTTAAATGACTTTAAGTGGAAGTAAACCAGCAAATGTCCTTAAAAGCTTCTGAGTGATATCACTGGGCGGTAGCAACGTGACTATATGATGCAGATGTCACTCGCTTGTGTTACACTACCTATTTCATGGTATAGTGATCCCTGCCTCACTGGAATGGCTTTCCTGGAGCTCGGCATTTCAATCTTCATGAGGCGATCACAACACTGTTTCCACTGGCCTGCAACAAATAACAGAAGCAGTGAGTTTCAAAACATGTGAATGGCAAAGTGTCGAGGGAGATACTTTGAAAGAACTTTGCAAAGACACCCCAGGGAGAAATCTTAGTTACTTAGATAAAGTAGTTCAAACTACTTTGTAAAAAAGAAAGAAAAAATCTAATTAAAAATGTACATGTGATATGAAATTATAAGACAATATAAAACAAAAAAAGTACAGGGTTCCTACACGTTTTCCATTTCAAAATTCCATACTTTTCCAGACTCAAATTTCCTGCCTTTACGAAAATAGTTCACCAAGATGTGCTTCTGTAAATATCTGAGGCGAGAAATAAGAAGTGCAGTTTCTGAATCTGTCTTCATTTTAGATGGACAGCAGTTAGTTTTAAAGTTTTTCGGGAGTTTCCAGAGGCGGTCAGTCGCGCTGGATGCCGCTGATTTGCATTATGTAGCCCACACCTCAACTTTATGCAAATGAGGAGCGGCCAACACAACTGTGCCGTTACCAGAATGCATTGCACAGCCGCTTACATAAACAATGAATGGGAAGCTTGATGGTCTCTGTCACACAGTGGAAAACATTTAGGCACCAAACGCCAAGAAAAACACTCTGCTTGTATTTCATTTTTAGAAATTATGAAATTTATATTTTAGAAAATAGAATAGGGGCAACAGTCTGGAAACACAAATAATTTTCCATACTCTCTTTTCTTTTTTCCAAACTTATCCAGACCTGGAAATTACTAAAATCAAATTCCATACTTTTCCACACTGCGTAGGAACCCTGAAAGTAACATGCCAGCAAAAAAAAAGGCCTCAATTTGAGTTTATTGCAAAAAGTGGCCACTTGTTCACAGGTCATACATAAACCAAAACCCCCCAAAAATACAGTTTTTACGTGTGTGTTTAAAAAAGCAGCTGCTAACAAGTGGCTAAATAAGACTACAGAGGTAGTCAAGGAAACATAGTCAGCTTAGTATGTGGCGATGGTGACGCAGGACGGTGACGTGTCCGTGGTGTAGTTTGTTTATAGCTTTTGAATTCTTCCGATTGCATTTACGCTTCTAAAATAATGAAAGTTACTTAAAACCTCCACGTTTTGTCTTGCAAGATAATCTCTCCATATGAACACCATATCATATCACAAGTATCATAAACTTGTGTTTGCCACAGAGCTTATTTTCTGCAATGTTCCAAAATCCAATGGAGAAATCCATAGAAATTTAATTTAATTTCTATGCAGAAATCCCATAGACTTTTTGATGAGGGAACCAGGGTGACGCTAACTTCCTGGTTGGCCTACAAAAATACGTCATCCCTGGGGTTCTCTACCCCATCCCTAATCCCGACCTCCCGACCTCCACGACCTCGCTCGGCCCACACACATCTTCAAATCTTCGAACTACACACCTGTGCAGTTTCGTGACTGCATCTAGAATGAGTGGGACGCTATCGCAGAGACAAAATCTGTCCGCAGACAAACAGACATAAACACCTGGCAAAGAACTCACATCCTCTTCTGATGTATAACCAGGACCACATTTTGCCATGATGACACACACGCACACACACACACACACACACACACACAATGCTTGAATCACTAGATGCAAATATGAATGTAGTTGAACCACCAGTACTCCAATGCTGCAGGCAATGTTTTAATTAACGAGAAGCTTCAGTGTGCAATCAAGCTGTCAAATCATGTACAATATTTGACAAGCTGGAAGTATCTTAATGCTGTCAGATAGGATTTTGAAAAAATATCGATATGATTTGCAATATTACAGGGTATGGTAATTTTTACATCATTATCTTAATTTTCATTCAAAAACATATTAAATCAGTCATGATGTGATTTTGTATCTATACCAAGCAAAGATTTATTTTTTTCTTAAGTCTGTAGAATATGATGTGTAGGCCAGGACATCTCTGCAGCACCACAATATTTAATTTAAAACGGTATTTTGACACATATTTTGCCTTTAACATTGCACCTCCTGCGATTTGAAAATTGCAGTAGGTCATGTTGCGATTTCAATACAATTTTGATTTAATTGTTCAGCCCTATACTGTGAGCCTGAAAATCTGTGATAATCCATAAAGTATACACAGAGATATCAATGTCATAAGCATAAAAATATGTCTACGGTCATACCAGGAAGCTTGTTGCTATGGTAACATTCCATCATTATTCAAATATAAATCTTGAACCTAACCTTAAACCTAATTGATTTGATCAATGTCCTTGACTTCACAATATAAATAACTGTGAGCCTGAACGAGTGCTGCAAGCAGAAAGCTGTAAATATCAACAAGTCATCTCAAGATTGTCAAAGACGGGACGACCTGACAGACGAGTGGTTCGGGTGCATACCACACGGACACGGATGCTCTGAGAAGTCTGCGGTTGCTGCGTGTCATTCCCCTCCTCTCTTTCCACACATTTCCTGTTCCACTGTCACTATCAAATAAAGGCATACAATGGCCAAAAAATAATCTTAAAAAATAAATACATAAATAGAAGAAATGACTTGATAAATAAATGAATATGCCATACCATGGTGTCATGCGGTAACAAATAAATGAAAGGGAAAATTAAATATGACAGTAAATAAATAGGGGGATTAATACAAAGGTAAATAAATAAAGAAGGAAATTAAAATGGAAATATCAATTTCGGGCACATTTTATCAATTAATTAATGCCTACATTTACTTTTAATATTATTTTGGTACATTTAATGACATATTAATTTACTTATCGAGTTATTTATTTATTTATTTAATTTTTTATTTTGACAGGTTCTGTCCTCCATAAAAAATAACCACATTAATTGAAAAAAATAAAACAATTAAAACTAAGGATGAGTTACACTGTACATTTGTAAATGCCTGAGGAAGGTCACTGTACTGAAAGAGTTTGCCTGAAGGACATAAAGATAATTTCCTCCCAAAGTAAAGTGATAGGTGTGAAGACAGTTGAACGCTAAACAAAAGATTGCTGACAAACAAACACACCCCTGTTCACACCAAGGATCTCAAGCCTGTTCTCTTTGTACAGCAAGAGCAAATAAAAATGAATTTGGACTCTACCACAAAATGTAATTGCTATGCTCCCTGCAAACACTGCCTTATTAACGAAGATTTATTCCATATCTTCATTCTCAGAAATGCGCCATAAAGAAGTCGCAACAAACGCCCCAAGGTACACAATATCTAATCCAGGGACGCATCTTTGCTTCAGGCACTTGGAGAAATTAAAGAAATTAATTAAAGAAATGCTAACTTTTTTTCTATGTCTGTTTTAATGCAAAGCAAAGTAAAGCAACCCACTTACTTAATCAAATAATTAAAAGTAAACATGGGTGTGGTTTTTAAATGGTCTTCAACATAGGTAATTTTAGACAATGTAATGGATCAGTATGAGGTCAGAGGAGGTAATTACAGTGAGAAACAAAATAGCATAACAGTGCATCAAAAGAGCGTAGCCTAGGCGACTGCAGAGTCGACAAGGTGAAAATACTCAGCATATAAACGCACAACAACGTCGACCGCAGCGGACATTTACGTCACATGACTGATGATTCATCCAATGGTTTCATCTGTTTTATACTTAATGCAGGAAATTCACACATCATCTGCAGTTGTTGACGTTGTTGCGTGGCTGTTTGTTTGTTCTCAGAGAGAAAGTGGAAATGAAGAAACCGTGTCACAGTTACTGATCGGAGCCTGCACGTTTTTGGGTCATTTTAAGAATCAGTAGGCTTCTTTTAGCTTTTTTGCTAAACTTTTTTTTTGGACAAAGTGATGCCATGGGGGAGTTGGGAGTGAGAATGTGTTGCATTATGCATTATGAGCATTTAGCACAAAGCAATCTTTTTAAATGAAGTATACTCAAACCAGAAAGCATAATTCATTTTTACAGCGTGCTGTTTATGGATACTATTCTCCCACAATGCAATGCAGAACAAAAATGTAGGAGCTGCTCACAGCTGGAAAAAACATTTATAAATTTAGCAGACAGCTCCCAAATTGATGGACATCTGACGTTAGTATAAAGTGGTTAAATACGCTGATTGTTTTGTATATTGACAGTTATATACTGTGTAGTATTAGTATATGGATTTGGGACACAGATGTAGTCTTGCTGGTTGTTGTGTACACACTGTATTCATGAAGACATAACAACCACCCTTTGTCAGTTGGACAGAAGAGTTTTGTGGTGAAGACGTCTCGTGCATCAGGTGTAATCGGCACTTTCATCTTAACATGACAGCCATCGCAGTGACCAGCCGAGTGTGCAGCGCCCTGCCTCACATCAGTGTAGCTGCTATCAGAGGATGATGGATGGCCTGGGCCTCCAGGCGGAGGAGCTGCGCTACAACTCCGTGTATTACTTTACATGCAATAGTGTTGCACGCTGCACCGTGTGTCAGGCAAACTATCAATTAAACTGTCAGAAAGTTAAGCTTTAGCTCAACGTCATGCGCTACTTTTGAGGAAGGTTGTCAACACTGTTGATACCACATTTAAAACTATACAATCTACATTCATTATACATTTGATAGTATTGAAAGTACAGAAGCCATAAATACAAATTAAAAAAAAAAAATCATTTTTGTCAACTGCACAGTTGAATTAACAGGGAAAAACATTAACTGGTGTGAAGGAAATAATGCTAAACATACATGGTTTTGTACAGTGATTTCAGTTTTTGTTCATCATAATTTTCTTGTGTTATTGTATTAATCGTTTATTTATTTATTTATTTATTTTTATTTTATTTTATTTTATTTTATTTTATTTTATTTTATTTTATTTTATTTTATTTTATTTTATTCTATTTGTCCTTTATTTATCAGAATTAGAATCAGAATCAGTTTTATTGCCAAGTAGTTTTCACATACAAGGAATTTGTCTCGAGGTCACGGTGCATAACAAGAAACAACACAAAACAAAAAACAAGAAATATATATTATTATTATATTATATTATATTATACAGTTTACAAGTGAAGCAACATTAGGAAAAAAAAATACTAAAAGCAATAATATTTAAGAATAATAACAAGATAAGATTAAAACTGCGAGCAGCGGTGAACGGGCCCTCGCATCAGTGCTCGTCGGGAACCAGACGGATGCTGGTTGACACGAGAGCGCACTTACGCGACCATCGGACACTGCACAAATGAAAATGGTAAAATCGGGGGTGCCGGCGGGATGCCGCTTGATGCAGCAGTTCATGTCTGTGAACACACGTGAATTAGACCTCATTTCCTGACCAAAAAAACCCACAAAAACTACAAACTACAAACTACAAAAAAAATGACAAAAATGACAAAAACAACAAAAAAATGTAAAAAACTACAAAAAAGATGACAAGAAACAACAAAGAAGATGACAAAAGATGACAAAAAATGACAAAGTCAAGAATGTTAAAAAAGTCAAAGATATGAAAAAATCTCAAACTTATGAAAAAAATTCAAAAATATGAAAAAAAAAGTCAAACGTGAAAAAAAGTCAAACTTATGAACAAAAAAGTCAAACTTATGAAAAAAATGTCAAAAATATTTAAAAAAAAGTCAAACACGAAGAAAAAGTCAAACTTATGAAAAAAATCCTATTTTCACGTTTTTTGATCTTATGTTGAAAAAAAGTGAAAATAGCATTTTTGCTATCCCCACCTATGTGACCTCACTACCCACACATCTGATTCTCTGTTCAGTGACTTCTTCTAAATGAGCACTCTGCAGGTTGTTAATAAAAAAATTTAAAAACATTTATCCTATTTTTGTGTGCCTAGGACTTATTTTTCTTTTTGCTGTGGTCTCGAAAGAGGTATCGAGTATTGTTTTTTAATATTAGTATTGCACTGAAGTTTAAAATCCTGGTATCATTATAACCTTACTTTTGAGAAGAGGGGTGATCAGCTGTGATGTCTGTTCAAAACAAATAGCATCCATTTAAATACTAACTTGAAAATGATGAATGCAACATCAACTTGAAACTAATAATTATGTTTTTCTTGCGTGCATACTCAAGGAAATGTATGTTCTGACACTGCACACAATTGTTGTTATACATTTAATATAAATAATTCCGACACAAGGCATAATTGAATGCATACTTTGTTTTAAAAACAGTACAGTGTGAGCCCACTGGCATCGAGCAGCCTTCACCGAGGAATACATGAATACATGAAAGTACACACAAGACAATAGGACTGTGCCAGTGGGAAACTTTCCAATTTGAATGCACGCACATAAACATAATTGCACAATCATGTGTAGGAGTGCGCAGAAACATGTATTTTTTTGACCATGTGTCCGTGCAAGCCTGCAGCAAAAAAAAAGAGCCATTTGAATGGCTGAGTAATTCTTGGGAACTCTGCACTGGCTGATGCAGAAGAAGTCCTTGAGCGTAAAGCTGGGGATGAGTGTGCTCAGGGCCGGAGATGTGACGGTTTTTAATATGAGCTCACAGTAGTGAAGAAAAAAGCACAACACAAGGGTTAAATTTTGTCAGATGGCTCTTTACACTGAGGCTACAGCCACATTACTACATTTTCATTTACTCATATCTTTTAATACGTTTATGCCAGTGTTTCTGAGCCCCTAAAACTGAGACATTTGGAAACGCTGGCCGTTTTAGTTTGGAAAAGCGGTTGCGGTGCATTCGGGCGAATACGGAGAACTTTGGAAACGATGACTGGGGACACACGTCAGTCAGTCTTATCAGTCAGATAGGTTATACCTTTTGTGATTGTGTATTTGCTTTGCAATGACTCCCGATCGATGTTTTCCGCCACCTTTACCGTCTCTTACTTTCAGTAACAGTTCCACATTGTCGTCACTCCAAGCAAATAAATCTCTGCTCTTACTTTTCGCCATTGCTGTTCTTCCTTCGTAGCGTTTTCTGTTATTATTATTTGTTCTTATAATACATCCATGATTTTCAACCGCTGAATCCATGTCCTGCATCTTCAGTCATTTTAATATGGACAGAGATTAGTACTGATACTAAAACGCTTGTATGGACAGAGATAGTTTTCGTTTTAAAACACTTTCTTCCATCTTTTCAGTGATGTTTCTCCACTTTGACATATGTATCTTCCATTGTGTCTGTAGGAGACCAACATAAATGTTAATCGTCGATGCTGATGTGTTTGCTCTTCTATGTTGTGTCTTGTATTTGTGGAGGACTTGTTTGGGTTGTCCAGCCTGTGTGCAGATCTGTACGCTGCATACTGTCCCTTCATTGTTGTTTAGGCATGCAGTCCTTTGTGTAGATCCAGCTCGGCCTCAGTGTTGAAAAATACCCAAATGCTTTCAATACCATGTGTTCATACTTTCTGTTGAACAAGTTTGGAAATGAAAGATCAAGTTATACTCACTGCACTCACTGCTTTTTGGTTGGTGCTTCAGGTGCAATAGACTTGTTTTATTCCAGCATTTACTTAGGTGCTTGTACTTGTAGCCACTTGGTATTTTGTCTAGAGCTGAACGATTTGACTGATATTGCAGTTGAGATGTGATTCACGAAAGATATATTCAAATGATCATGGTGTGATTTTTTTTTTTTGCGAGGATCTGTACCAAACAAAGACTTTTAATGTAAAATATGATTTGTGGGCTGGGACGTCTCTGCAGCACCACAATACTTCATTCAGAATGGTATTTTGACCCATATTTTCCCTTTGATTAATATTGCACCTCCTGCGATTTGGATATAGAGAATGTGAAGGTACGTCACAAATTTTGGTATGTGGGCGCCATCTTGTGAGGATCTCCTCTATTTGCCGCCTGCTACAGCTTATATTTTGTAATTTTTTTGCTTAAAAAGTTGTTTTAAATCAGTCAAATCTGATGCAGAAGGGAAACGATGACAAAAAGGATCCCTACTGTGAGACTTTCAAAAACATTCAGCTGTGATTATTTTATATGAGTCATAGTCCTCACAAGATGGCGCTCTCCTACCAACGATCTAACACAGCGTGACATCAGCTTCACATTCTCTGTTGCACTAGTCCGTATTGTGATTTTGATAAAATTCCGATTAATTGTTCAGCATTAAATCAGTAGTGGCGTTTAGTTTGTAGGCAAGCAGCAGTAGTGTCCTTTATCCTTGTGCATGCGCCTGTTTTGGTGACTCATCTGTGAGTCTTCCCGTTCTTAAACGGGGGGAGAGGTGCCGGATGAGGTCTGTCAGGAACGATCAAGTATCAAGGACTTCTGGTCTTGCATCGGCTGCTGATTCAGAGCCCACGCAGGAGGATCACATCCTGTTCAAAAGCTTAACAAACCTTTTTGAGGATGATGTGTCGGTCAGCTTGACACAAATTGACAGCGATACAGAGCAGATGGCTTGATTGTGATTGAAGCCAGGCGTCCCACACCTGATCCTTACCTGTAGGGCTGCACAATAATAACATCTTCTATGTCATGTCGGTCGCCATGTTGTTTTCTTTTTGTGGAAATTCAAATGAGAAACAATTTATAGATAAAGTAGCAAGATGGGAATGTCTGGGATAATCCAGTGACTTATATACCTGATGGCAAATACATTCATTACATTGATAAAAAAAAAAAATCTGTAAATCTAATATTTCCATAAAGCAGTGTTGCTCAATGATTTGCAACATTGCCTACAATGGCCTACATGTTGTCATGGTTTAGTACAGTATCACAGGGAGAGGCATCGCCAGAGTTTTATTAAAAAGTTGCCAGCCAGCGGCTGCATTTTTGATCATATTCACTAATCTTTCAAGAACGCCCTGAATATTTTGTACTATGAATATGTAAGCAGTATCAAAAGAAAGATCAGACCTTCTGCTTTTATTTTGAAAAAAACATTTTATTCTAGTGTCATTCATTTTTTTGGTATCAACATTTTCATCAAAAACACAACATTTTGGACAAAAAGCTGAGAAAATTGCATTATTTTTTTTACAGTCATTTCTATCATTTTTGCCTGTGTCTTATTTGTCTAAATATAAAAAGTTATCTGTCTACCTCTGGTAGGTCTGCTACCGTTATATGAATGAGAATTCCCAGAAACAAAGAGTCATTTTGGAGCTCTAGTCACCCAGCCCGACATTCTCTCAGATCCACCCCAGGGAAGGAGCCCCTCGCTCGTGTAAACGTCAGCCTCTCCAGCCCAGGGCAGGGGGCCCATATCCTGGTAAACTTCATCCCATTCATGCTCCCCTCCACCAGGGAGACACTCTGCAAAGACCCCAAGACGGCCAGCGTTTTTAAATTTATTTATTTATTTCAATTTTGGCTTCTTCACGGCTGTTTCCCTTCGTCTCTCTACTTCCGCTTTACTGTAGATCTTCTTGCAGTATAACAGCGAAAACATGAATTGCCGGAAAATCTTGTCAATGGCGGGGAAAGAGATAAAATGTTTTTGGGAGCAATTTAGCATTTAAAAAAACTATAATGTTCCGCAAACGAGAGGAAACCATGACACACAAACATGCTCCTGCAGATCCTTCACTGCATTTATCTGATGCACACGAGGTGCAATATTTGTTAAAGGCAAAATATGTGTGAAAATACCATTCTGAATGAAGTATTGTGGTGCTGCAGAGATGTC
>JAOVVB010195493.1:0-10977 GCA_028570985.1 Heterobranchus longifilis
AAGAAAATAGACAGAATTTTGGAACAATGTAGTTCATTAAAGCTTAATTTATTACCAGAAAATGATTAACAGGTAGCTCACCACAGGGATTTATTAATGTAGGATGTATTATTATTGGTGTTGTCGTCTTTTAATTCATTCTTATTTATATATAGTTTTAATGGCTGAGAGAGCCAGGGCAGATGCACCTCATTGCATTTTGAATGTACTTTTTAATGCACATGACAATAAACAAAATTTTGAACTTATTCCTCTCCCCTGCTGAAACAGTAGCATGAAATCAATTCAATATAATCTACTCACATATTATAGTTATTATTATATTGTAAAAGCAAATGTAATGTAAATGTATTTTGCTCAGCCCTCTGATCACACTGTATCATTTTACATCCATTAAAGCTACTTTATTGCTGTGGAACAAAGCCATAATCCTCTGCCGGACCTCTTTCATTTGCAGCCCGTAGATAACAGCATTCAGGGCCGGCAAGACAACATGTCCCAGGACCGACGCCCCTTTCCTGTGGTCTGCCAGCCAAGGGAAACGGTGCAGAATCACAATGATGAAGCCAGACACCAGGAGGATGAGGTATACCGCCAGGTGAGTGCCGCAGGTCTGCAGCGCTTTGCTGTTCAACACCTTGTTTTTGCTGCGCACACACGCTGAAGCAATTTTAAGATAGGTGAGCGTGACGCTGCCGATGGAGGAGCCCAGCAGAACCACCGTGTAGCTGAGGCCGTAGATGTTATTGATGAGGACGCTTTCACACGACAGCTTGAACAAAGAGGCGTTGTCGCAGAACAAGTTGAATACAACTGACCTGCAGCGAGACAGGCGGACGCTGAGGCCCACGAGGATCGCCACCATCACGAAGGCTGTTCCCCAGGCCGCCACCGACAGCTCCACCACCATCCTGTGGGTCATGATGGTGGCGTACCGCAGAGGGTTGCAGATGGCCACGTATCGGTCGAAGGCCATGATCATGAGCACAGTGTGAGAAGCGCTCGCATGCAGATGAACACAGAAGGCCTGAATGGCACATTCGATGTAATGAATGTACCGGACTGAATCTGTTATTAAAAGATCTCTGAGTACATGAGGTATAATTATCGTGGCCCCAAAAACATCATTAATACTCATGTTGCAGAAGAGCAGATACAGGGGCTGCTGGAGGCTCCTGGTCCTAAAGATCAGGACGACCAGGCCGATGTTGGACACAATGATGAAGATGTACACAAGGAGGAGGAGAATGAAGGCAGGAATGAAGGACTGGGAGGTGACCTTTAACCCCTCCAGGATTAGAATATCCTCACCAAAAGTGTTGTTTTCCATATCTCAGTTATTATAGAGTTAAGCAACAAGATTTCACATGTCAGTGACTCTTTAAAAACACCTTAATAAAGTTGTCACAGTGAATCTAAATATGTCTACATCACAATAACATGACATGCTGGGAATTGTGTTACTCTGAACTTTTGTTATTCTGAATTTATTAGAGAGGCATCCAACATATTAAGTCACAATGTCTGTCCCCCCCTCCCCTTCCATTTCAGCCTAATTGATTAAAGGGTTGATTCATCTAAATTACAAAAACATTTCCTCACCTAAAATTACATTTAAAGATGTCCCAGAAACAGTGTTTCCAGTGTTTCCAGGAAAAATGTCCCAGTTACACTATGAAGAGTTTTCACTGGAAGTCATTTCTACAAAAGAAGACCGTTGGTAACAAAGACATTGTTTCTGCAAAGACACATTGTCAATTCAAGTCAAATTGCCACAGGGTTTTACAATCTGCACAGCACACGACACCCTCTATCATTAGAGCTGTGATTCAAATATGTAAAAAAAAAAACAAAAAAAAACCCTTTGGTGGAAATGGAAGAAACCTCAGGAAAAGCAACAGAGGAGAGAACCCTCTCCCAGGACAGACAGATACATTTATGTTGAATGTCATTTTTCAATGCTGTGAGGAACACAAGCTAACTTCCATTCACCTCCAATGCACTAGAGTGAAGGCAGAAACAGAACACATATAAAACATGGCAAATACACCTGCTATCTAGAATTTGGGTTAACCAACCCTTTGAAAAATCTTGACGATGACTGTTAAATTGTGTGTGTATGCAGTAGAAGGTTAGATGTGATTTCTTTCTGAACACGTTATCCTCCACTTAAGCCTTTTATAAGCTGCTACAGTAAATGAAAGCTGCATTCATGTCACAATATGCTGTGAATTCAAAAACACACAGCCAAGTCACATTTAGATAAACACAACTTCTAAGAGCTGAGATACAGAGTGAGCAGAAGTGAAAGCGCAGATGCTTTTATTTGATGCATCGATGGCTGCAGCATCACATGCTGGCAGTATTACTGGTTGCCAAGCAACAGTTGACCTCAGTTCCCAGCGTCATCATGTGTATCTCTTGTAGGTTCATTCATTGGCATCAGATATTGGCTTAACTTTTTAACATGTAAGCAGGTCACTTTTGTTACATTGTGAAATGACCTATAGGCCGATACTCAAGCCAGAAAAAAATGTAATCAGATTTATTTGATTATTTGATCAAATAGGTTCATTAAAGTAAAGTTTCTATATCTGCAGAGGAAAAGTTTTTTTTATTTTTTATTTTCTTCTTTTGTCTGAGTTTAATGTTTAATGCTGTCAAATGTCAATGGCTTGTTGGTTTGTGGTTTGCACAGGGCCCTTTACGTCTGCTGCCCTTATATGAGTTTATTGGGCCGTTTCCTTGTGCTAATTCTAAATTGCCTGGCTGGCACACACATCCAATTGAAGATCAAATGCAATTCATCAACAAACTCAGGTGGGTAACTCAGGTATTTTCCTCTGCTAGAATCTGGTGCTGCTTTTATTTGTATTTTATTGATACAAATGCTGATTTTACTTATTTATTTTCTGCTGCTGCTCTTAGTTATGGTGTTTATTCTTTATGTTATGTCATGTTATGTTGTTATTAATTTTGTCTTTTAATGGCCAGAGAGTAGCCAAACTTAGTTTCATTGTACTGTGTGGTATAATGACAATAAAGATTCATTCATTCATTCATTCAAATGACGGACGGCCTTCAGATTTTCCCGTCAGTTAGAAAAAATACGACCACTGCTACCCTACTAATCTGAGGTGATTTGTGTGTTTGCCTCCACTTTTTCCTTGGTTTTGGTCTGTAATATATGATCATATACAATAAATACTTGTACTAGATGTGTAGTCACAACCATCCCTTTTGTAACAAAGCCACTCCCTTTCAAGCTCCGCCCCCCACATGCCCCTCCTACCTGGCTTTGAGCTCCTTGTGCTCCTCCCTGATCTTGCTCAGCTCCAGCTGCAGGCGTGCTCGCTCCTTGGCCACCTGGTCCAGGGTCTTGCGGGCGTCGGCCAGCTCTGCCTCGTAGGCCGCTTTCATGCCCGACACATCGCGGGTGACCGAGGACTCAGACTCCGTGATGCGCAAGCGCAGCCCGGCGTTCTCCGACTCCAGCGAGCGCACCTTCTCGATGTAGATAGCCAGCCGGTCATTGAGGTTGCACAGGTCCTCCTTCTCCTGCAGCCTGGTGATGCGGGCCGGGGAGACGGCACCGCGGCTGGAGCGTTTCTGACTCGGGGTTTCCATGGTAATGGCTCAGCAAGAGTTGCAGAGGGGATGAGTCACTGGCTGTGGGAGAGAGGGCGAGGGAAGAAGAGTTAATGAAAACTACAGTATCCGTGCTGCCTTCCATAGAAACGCAGTGCGCCAAATCATGGGTTGAATCACACGTTAAACTTTAATGGCATTTATACTGAAGAAATGTTCCAGTGTTGCATAACCCCGATCCTTGTCTGGGCAGCCCGCCGTCAGTGCCGAGTCTGCTCGCAGATCTGCATGATTATGTATTCAAGGATCTTTTTTCCACAGCACATCTATAAAACTACCCTCTACTGTATTTGAATAGTGTGGGCTTAAAAGTAATTTGCAGAGGCAGAGCTCGTTCACAGGAATGTGATTTGTATTTTTCTTGGTTCTTGTTTTTTAGGAGTTTTTGGATACTAAACCTCTATTATTCAATAAAAGAAGGTGCTACAGTTTTCCTGCCCCTTTTCCTGCTTTTAGTGCTCCTGATAACACCCCTTATTCACACTGGTATTTCTACTGCAAAGTGTAACACACTGTCATAACACATGAGTTGCTGTTCTCTCCTCCGGCTCCATTAAATTGCTGCAGGAGCAGTTAAGCCACTTTATGCAGTTAACTCCTGAGGAAACATATTTCCCACGAACAGCAACCTGTACCTTCAGCTCACTCACAACTTGGCAATTAAACACTTTCATAATTACTTTCAAAAATATGTCGCCGTAGCCAGGGACACCAAAATAAATGAAAACATTTCCCTCCTTCTCTGCTCTCCACAGACATTTTGGTCAAATTGAGGCAAACCACACCAAAAAAAAGCTACTAATTGCTTCCACAGCATGTTCTGCAGTGATCAACTCGCCCACAAACACTTGCTGATCGTAATTCCAAAGTGTTGACTCATAATATCAACAAATGCTGCAACATGCCCCGATAAGGACATACATGATTCACTTTAGATGTAACAGAAGAATGAATAAAAGAGTGCAGGGGTATATTTGAATTTATTCAAATCTTTGATGGACTTTGCATCCAACATGGCAAATCTAAGCAAACATTTTAAGCTGGAAGTAAATCGGTGAATAAAAAAACATGCAATAGGACTACATTTTTCCATATCAGAGAGCTCTTTATAGCAAGTATGGATGAGACCTTCAACAATATTAATAAATGTATCAGTATTCAGGGTTTTCTCTACCATTATAGCTTAAGTGCGCCACCCAAGCCGTTGTGGGCAGCACCCGAATGAATGAAAATAAATTATCTTCAATTTATCTTTGGGTGTATATTATCTGCTCCAGTTTTTCAAAATGTTTGTACACAGATATGGTAATAATAATGGTCCAAAATTATGTGAAATTGCATAATTTTAATTGGAAAATATTCATGGGGGAGCACCACCAAATATGCGCACCTAAGTTTTCCACAAACTTAGTGAAAACGCTGGTATTGTTATCATCAACTGCAACTGTGGCGAAACAGGTAACTTGATCTTATTTCTCAGCAGCTAACCACTCACAACCTCAACGGCGGGAAAGCCTACTCCAATTTTTGGTTCAGCAGTGGGTGGACTTTGCCATCCATCCCTCCACCGCCCATTACCAAAAGTGCACGGACAGACATGCACGCCCATGTGGGTGGGATGGCGCACACATACATGCATGCACATGATGTGTGCACACGCCCACAGGAGCAAAGCCATGCACTCACACAAGTACTCTCTGGCCTAACTTTGAATAAATGAAGCATCCACTTACGCTCCTGAAATGTGGCGAGCGTTAACAGGTGCTGCCTGATGTTCCACTCTTCTATAACAGCGGGCGGTAAAATGAGCTACAACTTTTTGAGTTACAAAGTTATTCCACACCGCTCCCTGGCAAAATGAAACTTTGAGCTGACTGAGCAAGCCAAACAAGAACTGCATTATGAGCACATTATTTGCACCTATCAGAGAAGCAAACACAAAAAGTCTCACAGTGACACAGAAATCTGACTCTCTGAACCTTACCTCGGCTGTGTGGGAACGTCTCGACTTCAGCCTGCTGAAGGGACTAAAAGTGAGAGTACGGGACCTTTCTAGAAGTTTATCTGCTGGTTTGAGTGTGTGTGAGCCGCTGTGAGTGTGTGTGCCATACCCCAGAGAAGCGTAGAGAAGAGGGATCCGTTGAATAATGCAGTCTTGCTCTCTGCTAGTGGGTGTGTGCGCCTTTGGCTCGTGCCCTGAACTGCTCTCCTAGCTGTCGCTCAGTGCACATGTACCTACTGCTGAAGAGGGAGAGAGAGGGGGCGGGAGCACCAGCGAGAGGGGAGGGTGGGGCGGCGAGGAGGAGTCAGGCTAGACAGGCTGTGTGCGCACACACACACACACACACACAGGGTGACTGCTGAGCTTTATCTCTCCCTGCACCGGCTCTATCTTTTCCTTTCTCATTTCACTCAGACAAGAGCTCTCGCAGACACACTGACCTCAGCCGCTGGAGCAAGTGGTCTGTCAATAAAACGCAGCGACACTGATGATACTGAGAAGCCCCCAGGTGTGTGAAAGTGTGTGAATGTGTGGATCACACCCCGCTGCTATGAAGAATACATTCTTAGCACACTTTTCTGCTTGAAGCAAATACACAGAGGAAGAATTTCTGTTTCAATCTTATATTGAGCAAAATGAAAATTATCCCTGATTCAGAAAGGAGCAGTGGTGATGATGATCTTGGCAAACACAAACATTGCAAAGTAATCAAACAAGTCCAAAGTGCATAGAAATCATTCATCACCTCATAGCGGGGTTATCCGTGGCAGAAAAATAACCTGTCAGCAGCAAGCTCGTCCGCTGAATCCAAAGAGGGAAAAGTCCACAAATCTTTTGTTTCATATTCCCAGTGAGTGATAGAATAATTCCCACAAGACATCTTGAAAGGTCTGACACTCAGATCCAACGTGATTCAGGTCTTATATTTATTTCCTCTGGGTGGAGTTAATGGAGTCACAGGTCCAATCAAGTTCTGATGCAGGGGAAAAAGACGCTTTCTGTGTGTGTATGCATCTCCTCGCCATGGAAATGGAGGTTTGTCTATTCGTGTGTGTGTGTGTGTGTGTGTGTGTGTGTGTGTGTGTGTGTGTGTGTGTGAGTGAGTGTGTGTGTGTGTGGTTAAACAAGGGGCAAGACAGCATCTCTGTGTTTGGGCATGGGGCAGGCCCAGTGGCTAAGGGAGTATCCTGGCTACATTGTGGCCTTCCACTGGAAAGCAGCCGTCAGCCTCCGACGCTGCCTCTCTGAGTCACACGTCCCTATACAAACATCTCTCTCTCTCTCTCTCTCTCTCTCCCCCTCTCTCCCCCTCTCTTTCCATTCTACGTTTTTCTGTTTCCATGGAAGTCACACTAAGACAAGAATGCTTGGCTGGCAGCCCAAACATCTCTCTTGAACTTCAAGCTTTTCTACGACTCTCCAAACCTTCTGGCCGTTTCGTGTGCACCAGCAATCACAAATCACATCACAAACGCTATCGCGTTGAAACAGGGATGCTCAGGTGCTATGTTTACCAGATTGTTTCAGATGCTCATGTTTCCCAAATTATAGAACAAATCTACAATAATGAACTCATGGTTTTATAAATCTCTGCTAATTAGCCATTGAAGTAGGGCTGTCCCTCTTATCGGCCATTTTGGTCTTAGCCGACCACGATTTCTTTAGTCGACTAGTCCATTTTTTCAGCTTTTTTCATACTGAATGACTGCTTTTCCAAGAAACTTCAGAGCACATCTCTGGTAAACACAAGCTTTAAAGTGGTGTTTTGCATGATTCTTTGTGGAGAAACTCAGTTTTACAGATCCTTGCTACTCTTCGACTAAGAATTTCTTTACTTAGGGTGCTCCATTTTGCCTTCACTCGTGAACAAGACGCTGAGATACTTGAACTCCTTCGCATGGAGCAGTAACTCACTCCCAACCCGGAGGGAGCAATCCACCATTTTCCAGCAGAGAACAATGGCCTCAGACTTGGAGGTGCTGACTCTCATCCCGACTGCGTCACACTGCGTGATGAAGCCAACAGAACCACATCATCTGCAAAGAGCAGAAATGCAATTCTGAGGTTCCCAAACCGGACATATTCCTCCCCCAGCTTCTCCTTGAGATCCTGTCCATGAAAATCACAAACAGGATCGGTGACACGGGGCAGCCCTGGAGGAGGCCAACACTGGGAACGTGTTTGACTTTGTGCCGAGTATACAGACACAGCTCTCACTTTGGTTATACAAGGAACAGATGGCTCATTGCAACGGCCCCGGTACCCCATATTCCCACAGTACCCCACACAAGACTCCCAGGGGACACGGTCAAAAGCCTTCTCCAAGTCCACAAAACACATGTAGACTTGATGGGCAAACTCCCATGACCCCTCCAAGAGCCCTGCGAGGGTGGAGAGCTGATCCACTGTTCCACGGCCCGGATGGAAGCTGCATTGCTCCTCCTGTATCTGAGGTTCGACAATCAGTCAGAGCCTCCTTTCCAGCACACTGGAATAAACTTTACCAGGGAGGCTGAGCAGTATGATACCCTGATTACACCCCGTACACCCCGCGGTTCCCCTTTTTAAAAATGGGAACCATCACCCCAGTCTGTCACTCTGGCACTGTCCCCGACCTCCATGCAACACTGTAGAGGGGGTCAGCCAAGACAGCCCAACAATGTCCAGAGCCTTCAGCATCTCAGGGCGAATCTCATCCACCCCTGGCGCCTTGCCACTGAGGAGCTTTTTGACTACCTCAGCGACCTTTGCCAGTAATATGGATGAGTCTTCCCCTGAGTCTTCAAACTCTGCCTCCTCCACGGAGGACGTGTTGGTGGGGCCCTTCTGCATACGCACAAACAACAGTCAGAGATCTCCACTCAACAACTCAGTCGCAGAGAGGCGACCCTCTCATTCTGCAGGGAGAACTCCAACACCGCAGCACTCAGCTGGGGACTTGTGAGGCTCGGGCAAGCCCTGGTTACAAATGACATTTTAGAGTATTTATTTAGTAATATGTAGTGGAATACGTTTTCAATAATAACCCTGACAATATAGTATTGAATCCGAATGTGAACGTTTATTAGACGTCAGATTTAATAATAATAATAATATACATTATTTAATGATATTTAATCCCTCTGATCCAGAATCAGCAGAATGTAAATGATGAAGTCTGATTTAATTGTGTCTTGTTGTGGCTTTCTTGACAATCTGTTCTGTATGAAGATGAAATAATTTTAAGTTGAGTATCTTATTTGTTTGTCCCTGGGTGGCACCTGCGGCTGAAGTGTGTCTGAGGGCCAGTCTGCCGAATCTGTGCGATTTGCATGTTGTAACTGTTCAAAAATAAACTTTTTTTTACAAAGATTTCCAGCACTGTATAATAACACACCTGCTTAAGTACTCAAATGTGTAATGGTCAATTTCAGGCCATTTAATTTATATTTTGAATTCTTTCTAAATGACAGAAAGTTCATATAAGTAACAAGACTGAGTTTTTAGCATAGCATTAGCAAATACATGAAATGTAGCCACATGACATCAGTGCTAATAGCATGAGAACACTTAGCACCTTCATGTGTTTTACCAAAACTGTCTTTAAAAAACTATATATAATAATGTCTAAAAATAATAATTTAGGTAACAGGACTGAACATTGAGATTGACCTTCTCAGTTATGCTTATGATCAAAAATACAGAAAACAGAGTGAGAGAATTCACCGTCTTCCCATGGCCTTCAGGAGACTCAAATGATGCTACATCCTGTTTGATCCCGTGACTTGTGCAATGTCCTGTGTTGCCAGATTGGGCTGGTTTCTGCTACTTTTGATTACGTTGGGCTGGGAAGAATAGCATTGGGCTGGTACATGAAGTTTGGGCTGCTTTTGTCAACATTGGGCTGTTTTTTGGTCAAAAACATACAAAATCCAGTCAACTTTGTTGTCCACCCACTCATATTATTGACTCATTTATGCCTAATTTTAGAAATATTTGATTGACATGGTTCTAATTGGTTATATGGTCTTCCATCATCCTATAGTTTTAAACAGGTTGGATTGTTTTTGTGGCTCACATTACATGGCCTATTTGATAATTTTATTATGGTTGCACTACAACACCAGATGTGCATTTTGCTATTTGTGTAGCCTGTTTGGTTATCTGTCTGCACTCTTTGTGGGTTGCGATAGCCAGTTCATCTTTTCATCATTTCATTTTTGGTTATTTGATGCAGATATGAAGCTTTGTTTACTTATGATGTGTTTTCTATTAAAACAGTTTTATGATTTTGCACAGGATTCTGGCAAGGTTATGATTTGGGCTGGTTTTTATTGAACTGGTCGGGTTTTCAGTTGTGATTGGGCTGGAAACTGACAATCTAATCTGCCAACACTGGCAATGTCAGTGGTTCCCAACCTGGGGGTCCTGACCCCTACTAGGGGTCGCCAAAGCTTCATGGGGTGTCTCCTTGATTTTAAGAAGTGTAAGACAACATTTTGGCCTATATCTCAGCATTTTGTTCATTTTTTTGTGAAGAAAACTACATTTATTATTTATTTAAGATATAAACTTAATAGCCTTCTTTTCTTCTCCCCAACGCTTGGTTCTTGTGAGGGTTCTCTTAAGTATGTTAAATACACAATACAGACAGAGAATTGTATTAAACGTTCCTGAAAATAAGAGGAAATCTCTGATGCAATATTCATTCATTCATTTATTCATTCATTATCTGTAACCGCTTATCCTGTTCAGGGTTGCGGGGTGGCTGGAGCCGATCCCAGCTGTCATTGGGCGAGAGGTGGGGTCCACCCTGGACAGACAAACATTCACACTCACATTCACACCTACAGACAATTTAGAGTCACCAATTAACCTAACCTGCATGTCTTTGGTCTGTGGGAGGAAACCGGAGTACCCGGCGAAAACCCACGGGGAGAACATGCAAACTCCACACAGAAGGGCACCTAGCTGGGCCCCCGATGCAATAGCCGATTGACATCTGCTCAAAATTCATCCAATCACTCATTTTACACAAACTTCCTGCAGTTATTGCGTTCACTATTTGGGTTAATAGCAGAGTTTATCAGTTATTCTGTTCTGTTATTGTTATGCATTGAATATAATATGAAATATCCATAAAATATGTTATTTAGTCAGGGGTCATCAGTTTACTCAATGATAGAAAAGGGGTCCTTTAAGGAAAACAGTTGGGAACCACTGTGTTAGGGTAACATGAGTGAAAACCTGGCGACACACTAAAATGTGTATTTTAAAGGGGACCTATTATGCTTTTCCTTATTTTCTGACATTTATATAAGGTTACAATGGTGTGTGGTCACATTAAA
>JAOVVB010195532.1:0-10977 GCA_028570985.1 Heterobranchus longifilis
AATGTTTTTGATGAATTTCTTGTTGTTTGTTTTGTATATTTTGTTTGTTTTGTATGATTTGTCATTTTTGTCATATATATATATATATATATTTGAACCAAAAACAAACAAAAAAAACAACAACAAATATACAGATTTTAACCCAAACCATGACCTTTTTTTGCCCCGTTTTTTTTTTTTGCCTAAACCTAAACCTACCGGAACAACGTCCATTTTTACAACATTGACGGTGTGTTTAAAACCGGTATGAGGACAGAAAATGATCATATGGGTCGCATTTACTCCCACCGCTAGGGCCGCTATTTTAGTAAACGCTCATATATATTATAGAGTAGGAACAAACGACAAATATAGTCGTATGGTTTGGAGGACTTGTTGATTCTGGTGGCATTTAGCTGTGAGTATGCACATCTGTCCTCCAGTAAGACTGCTGTTGATGGGCAAAAGAAAGGACAGCAGAAGAAGAAGAGGAGGGAGGAAGTAAACTGGATGCAATCTGGGAGAACTTCCCCCTCTTCACTTTTTTATGCTAAAACTGAAGAGCAGACGTAAAATGAAATCTGCACTGAAGTGAAGAGCAACAGAAGTGGTGAAGCTTCGGAGCATTATGGTGTTCCATTCTCTTCCATTAATCTCCCAATATTCCATGGCTGTGAAGGCCTATTTATAGACCAGGGGATGATTAAGTGGTGAAGCACTGTGCCACACAGGGAACCAAGCTCATTTTCTTTTTGCCGTCCTCTCTCTTCCTTACTCATTTTCTACCTACTTCTCTTTCTTTCCCTCCCTCTGCGACTTTATCTTCTTTCTCACTATCTTCTCGCTCTTTCTCTCTGTCCTCCTCTTTTTCATGAGCGTATAAAACACCAACCTTCTTTCACATAGTTTGCCAGTGAAATTGCGTTAGACTCAAGGGGGTGTGGATAAGTCCTTCAATTCCATTTTTTCCCCTATTAAGCATTTGACAAAAGGGTTTATGGAAGTGCTAATTGTTATGAGGCTACACAAGGAAGAGTGACAGCCTTAACAAGAGAGGATAGAGCTCCATCCGGCATGCTTTCATCGCTAAGTCAAGCTGGATCAAGACTGAGGGGTGTCCATTAGTTGGAGGAAAATATGCGCAGAGTGATCCTACTTATACCTTCTATTGCAAGGTGTCCTTGAGTGGAAGTAGAGCACTGCACAGGAAGAAAAAAAAAAGGTTAAGCTCATTTTCATGTGTACAGACGTGATTAATGGGGGAGAGGAAAGGAGGAGAGGAGAGTATAGAAGAGAGGAGAGGACTGACCTCGGCGAGCTCAAGACCGGCCTCATTTCATCACCTCCAGAACAGCGAGGGCATAAATGAGATCAAACTCTTCTTTATGTTTCCACGCTGACGCTCTATGCGCTGCAGGTCTCCATCCAGATTTTTCCCCTGGGTTTTTACAGAGGCTTATAGGTGGCAACGTTTTTACTGCAGGGTGGATTTTGTACAGGGCTTACTGTAGATGTTGAGGACCTTTTGTAACAACCATTAAAACCACTCCGAGGATTTGTGCACGGAAGAGAAACTGCAGAATTCAGAAGACTTGAGACTTGTTAAAATTACCATTTTGTCTGCAAAAAAAAAAAAAAAAAAAGCAGAAAGGTGTCTGCATATAATTGTGAGTGGGATGTTTAGAATTCCAGAGTTAGTGCAACCATTTCTCTCTTATGCAATGAATTTGATTGTTTGCCTGTGAGCAAAAGAGATGTCTGTCGTCCTGTCGCTAATAGTTTTCGATTGAAAGTCGCTGAATGTATTGCGACTGAACGTCTCGTGTGTCCTTAATGTCTCGCAGTTCTTTGCAACCCACTAACAAGCGGTGCTTGACAGATTTGTCACACTATTTAGTCTTTCTGTTTATCTGTCCAATATATTTTTGCACCACTGCAGTCTTGGCAACTCATGAAAACACTTGAGCTGTAGAAGGCACAGTCCATGTACCTTGAGTTATTTTTAATAAATCCCCAGCCAGGCAGTTTGATAATTCTGAAACCCATGCGTCAAATGCCATTTAATCTAAAGACACGAATTTATCACATTTATGATGGTATAAATTTGATTCATGCCGAATTATGTGTAAATGAATAGCTCAACCTCCATCACTACACTCTGTGGGTAGTGAAACAGCAACTTTAAATCCTTCTTACCAAAGCAATATGAGCCTGAAAAGCTATTAGAGCATGACTCCTGAGAGATGAACAAGACAAAAGCGTTATGCCTGTACCTTTTCCGGAAGGTGAGAACAATACCAGGCTATTTTCACTCTGACAAGCCATATTAGTCGTGCCAGCTTTTGCCTGCCGGCAACTCCTGCGTGATAGCTGTCTGGGACATTTTGTTTCCAGTCACAGTAGCTGATCCCTTGATTGAAAACATTGAATGCTGAGAGGGTGTTATCCCTGTTTGGAGTTTCTGATCCTGGATATCTGAGGCGACCGCTGCGCCCCCTCATCCCCCCGCTGCAAACAGTTGATCCCTGGATCTGTGTGGAAGCAGAGTGCATTGCATTACTGAGATGGATGCCTAAAAAGGTCAGGGATGTGCGCCTGCAGTAACCCCCCTCCCCGAGAAGACTTTTTCAGGGGTGTCACTGTTGTCATGCATCGATTCATACGTGTCAACACAGGTCTAGTTTTATAGTCAAATATGTTCTCATACCTAAACAACAGAACAGTGACTCCCAAAATGACATATATGACCGTTCTATTTAATGGTTGCAGTTTTAAACAGAACTACTTGGTTAATTTGGTTCGGTTTTTGGAAAAGTTCATGGTTTGGGTTGAAATAAACGTTTCTTATGGATGTACGTAATAGACGCGACATAGTTACATCCGTGATGTAGTACACAAGCGACAACCTTCGGGGCTCAAAAAATGAAGCCAACAAGGAAGTGCCAAAATCTGTAGTTCCTTGATTGGCCACTTGAGGCTGGCTCCAAAAATGAATCAATTCCCATTAAAATGCCCAACTTTACAGCAGAAATAAACATGTTTACAGCCTGGTACAAAAAAAAGTTTTGGTCTCTATAGCTAATTTCCCCATTCATGACAAGTGTACAGGGATATTTTTGTTATATAACTCACCTGTTTAAATTATATTAAGGCTTAAAGTTGTGCATAATTAAGGACATGGCCACTTTGAGTGACAGGTGGGTGCCGTCACTGGTGGCGCTCCACCTCTTTGCCCCATTTTTGGATTAGCCGGGAGTTAGGCGGCGTCAGGAACTGCCAAGATGGCGGCGGCCGGAGCCACCCACATTGAGCTTCATCTTCAGAAGTCTATGGGTGACATCATGGAGACTGCATCTATATTTTTACCATCTATGGTTACGTACTAATGTAGTTATGTTAAAATGTTATGCTTAATTAAAATAAGTTGACTTTTGGTTTTACACGGGACACAAACAGCGGTCTGCTGTGTTTGTTTGACCCATCCACCCACCCAGACGTCCTCCCTGTGCAGACTTTGTTGCTCTTTATACTACATCACCTGACTTCCTCCTTTGCTCCCGTCATAATTACTACGGCCACTAGAGGTCACCACCTAACAACAAACATAAATATGTAATATGTTGTAATAGCTGCTTGCACAGACAGCTTATATGACCTTTTTTTGGTGGGAACGGTCTGTTTATATTACATGTCGATGTGTCATCGTGTTGGTGGCATTCACATTTACAGGTTTTTTCCATGTCTCTGTGGTCAGTGCTCCGTAAAATGGTGAGAATTAAATCAAGCTCTAATGAGTTACTAATAGGCACCAAGAGAGCCCGTTAACAAAGCCCTGGATGTATGAAAATCACCCGTGCATGGCCGCTCTTTATTTACACTTCCATGTTGGAAAGGCCCTCCTCTTACTCTTGTTCATGGACACCAAAGATGGAGATGTCTTTGCAGAAAGAAAAGTTTATTGGAGGCTTTCCTGTATCAGATTGTAAAGCCGTGTGAATTCCTCTCTTATTCTCCAGTCTTTTTCTCTGCAGGCAAACCCTTGGCACCAACTAGTCCATTGGGGAAAGTCACTTTTTGCAAGCATTGCCAAGATTTCTCTTTGATGGCCAAAATATGTAGGCAGACAGATGCATCTGTCCACATTCTGTCTATTCCTCTCTTTCAAACTTTCTCTCTGGGGTCTCTATCAGTCTCTCTCTCTTACACACACATGCACGCACTCGCGCGCACACACACACAGTGGGCTGTTTCCTCATCGTTCACACTGAGAAATGCCCTGTAAGGACGTCCTTATCCTGCAAACCAGACTCTGCTGGATGCTCTGTAATAACAACTCCAGCCGTCCACCATCCAATCAGCCTGGCTCTCTGCTGTGTGTGTGTGTGTGTGTGTGTGTGTGTGTGTGTGTGTGTGCGTGCGTGTGCGTGTGCGCGTGCGCGTGCGCATGTGCGTGTGTGTGTGTGAATATGTATGATTTTGATCTGAAACCACAAAGAACAGAAACCATGTATTTTCCTGATAAGAACAAAGACATAAACAACTCATGCAAAATAAAGGGGGGGGGGAAGGAAGATCATTATTTATTTAGACTTATTTGCGTTGTTATTATGTTTAGGGATTATTACTAGAAAATGCTGTAATCTTATATTTCTCTTATAAATAATGCTGTTGACATTGACATAACTATTCTGAGAACCATAAATACAATTGAGAAAATAAAATGTATAATAAATGAGTGCTTGGAATATGACAGGAAAGACAGAAGTTGATTATGCTGCTGGAGAAGTTTGAGAAGTTTCTATGGACATTCTGACTTTTTTTTTACACCAGAAAACTGGGTCAGCTTTTCAATCCAATGTGAAATGTTGTGAATCCAAACTGACTACCATAAAAACTTTTATTCTCATGTTTATTATTTTTAAGAAGGGACAATGCTCCATTTGAGTCTTAATGCGCCATACCCACCTCTCAAGTTTTGTACTCAAAATGCAGGTTTTTGATGGAATTTATATGTTGTAATAAAGGGTCTGTTGGTTTTTATTTTGAACTTTTGTGCAAATGGATAGGGAGTATGAAGCATAATCCTTTATTTGTAGCTTGTTCATTCTTGTCTGAAATTGCAATGCTATCTTTAACTAAAACTAATTAAAAATTATGGATCCAGAGAGTGAAGTAGATTTAATTTAAGATATACAGTCTAAGTAAAATCTGAACGTGAGCCAATTTGAAGGACCCACAAACCCATGGTCTATGCACCCACACCTGTGTGGCTAATAACAGTAAAGATGGCTCAGATCCATTAAGTGTCCCATGACAGCAAGCCTTGACTGGAACTGATAATCTTTTTTTATTTTTATTTTAACCTTTATTTAACCAGGAGGGTCCCATTGAGATGAAGAATCTCTTTTTCAGGGGAGACCTAAAACAGACAACAAACACATAATTACAGACAGAAAACACAAAAGGAGACAAAATGAATAGGAACTATTACAAACACTATTTGTAATCTAAACTGAATGCAGTTGTTATTAATGTTATTGATGACACTTGTGCTTTCCTTGATGTGACATGTCAAAATGTCTGCTGTGAAAAAAAGTCCATATTGGTATCATTAGTATCCAGCAGAGGGGGATCACAGCTGTCAAGGCAATCACCAATATTGATTTTGAATATCATGACACACTGCAATACAGATGCACTGGACTACTCCACAATAAACAAAGACACACAGAATTTACAAATTATAAAGAAACAATGCACAACTCAAAACCTGGCACTATACATTGAAATAAATGAAACACATTTGTACCAGCTGTTGTAATCAAAGCATTTGCGCAGCCATGTGACAATTGTCCCGCCTACATGTAACCTGATTGAACAGACTCTCCAATCAGCCAATCCGTGAATCAAGTGTCTTCCGGATCAATTCTTTCAAAACATCAGTTTGCAGAAACCGCACTCTGGAGCTAACTCCACGAGCTAACCTCACTACGATGTTCCTGGTAAGCAAATTATGATTTACTAACTATGACCACCGGTGCATTATTATCATATTTTGATAGGCACGTGAGCTCTGGTTCAGGACGTCACAGCAGGTAGCATGACGTGTTTTAATTGAAGTTGAAAAAATGTTAGCTTCCGTCGGCTACGCAAGCTAACATTTTTTTAAAGCATGAATAGGACTGCAAATAGCGTTGACTTTTATGACTAACTTAGTACCAAACTCCGGAGGCATTTCTGTTTGCCAGTGTTTGACAAGCTATACTTTTGCTGAAGCAAGAATAGTTTTTACCCTGCTATATTTTCAAGTTATGTTTTCATTGTTATGCTTTTGTGACTGCAGAAAGCTGCAGACATTGGAGGCAGATTTTCTTGGCAGAACTGTATGCCTATAGGCCTACATCATATTGGCATTTATGTTTTGTTCTTTGTACGAATTTCAACTGAAATTGAGTAGTTGTGCAAGTAATATTAGTCATTCTACACGTGTTGCATGGCAATGCAGTACTTTTTTATTTTTTTACTATAATGCTGCAATATAATGGGGCTCTTACTGTACTACCGTAGCATGGCAATTTGGTCACTACAGTAATAATAAAGGACTGTGGTAGGCTTACTACCACAGAAGTAAAGTGTAATTTGATCATGATAACTGATAGAATTTCCCATATAACTTGACCATCATGTTACTGTTTTTTTTAAGTATTACCATGGTAGACAGAAGTTACAGATGGCTGTCACAACAGTGTGCAGCTCCAGAACTAAGTCTGCCTGACTGCAATTGCTGGAGGGGGGGATTTGCGGGCATCCGTCAGCACTAACTGGAAGTGACAGTGTGCAGAGAGGTCCTAATTACTGTCTCACTTGACTAATTGTCGTCTCTGAAGAATGTATTCCCACTGAGGTCCCTGGGATCTCATTGACAGCACTTCTCAAGACTTATAGGCCAGTGCTGACTTGTGCATGCTGTTATGTTCAAAGGCATTTGCTGAACTGAGGCAAAGCCACAAGTGGGATATGTAAATATATTGAACTCAAAAGGGCCATGATTACAGACTCAAGTGAGGCGCACATGGTGTGGTGCATCTGCAGGGACGAACTCCGTAATAGCTGGGGAAAATGAGCAGGTTCATACGTTTTGTATGTGTGAGTGCAAATGGCGTAAGTGTGTGTTTTTGTAGGGCCCTTCTTCAACTTGCCAAAAAATGTTAAGGCATCCTTGTACAGTCATCCTGACATAATGGGCTGATGAAGTGAGACCATTGTTGGCTTTCTGGAGCCAACCATGTTAGAATAAACTTGTAGCATTCAGAATAATGCAGTGGAGATGAGCCTTTAGTACAGGCCGATTGAATTGAATGAATGTCTTCTCTTTCAGGGTCTTACCATTCAAAGTGCATCAGCTTTTCGTTTCCATGGTTTCCCTCCCTGTGCCAATGCTATCTTTCCACCAGTCTGCCTGTGCGAGAGAGTGAACGAGGGCGGGGGGGAGAGAGAGAGAGAAACTGAGAGAGAGAGAGAATGACAGAAGGCTTTTAGCAGTGGTTATCTCTCCTTTGCATAAAGTCCCCTTTGCATTACCCAGTGCATGAATGGCGTCTGAATAAACACACCAGCCAGCTCATGTGGAAGCCTCCCTGGGTTACAAGCGAGTGGGTGTGTATGAAGTAATCTAATTTGTGGTCTCCTTCAAAAAGACACGGTTTGATCACAGATGAAAAAAGAAAAGTACATCTCCCAAATGGTATTTTTCCTATTAGTCACAACGAGCTAAAAGAGCAGGAGTCATTTTAACATCATAATGAGGCAATTTGCCATTCCCATCTTTTTCTAACTGGTTTACACATGCAGTTATGTTATGCTGACTGGCTTTTACTGGGACGTGATAAGTGTGTTAAATTAAACTACAAACAAAAAATTTACTCGGGAGTCTTAAAGGGGAGCAAAACTGACTCTTTTGTCCTTAAACGCCCTATGCTGAGGCACAGATAGACAATGCTGTTTAGATTTATATTACAAAATGAAGTCAGAATCATTTGTGGCAGATTTAATTCTATTCCGCAAATTAAATTTGGGGTGCATTTGAGTGTAGGGGCACCTGAGGGCTTTTATAGTGCAATACCTTAGTATTTGGACAGAGGGCGCTGTGACTTTAAGAGGAAACCAGCGTGCATGTCAGTCGATGTCTTCTCCCTGAGCTCAATAAGCATTCCTTTCATGCTGTGTGAAGCTCTGCTGACTTATACGGGAACCCTGAATTTCTCCATAATTATGCTAATGGTCCAGATGGTGGCATGATGAGTGCCATTCTCTTTGATATTCTCACACTGCAGATTGCTGGTGTGCAGACCCACGCAAACTGACACACGTTCAAAGTCAGTGTTCACACCACCTACTTGATCCCATGTACTTACTTTGTGTTTCCTTTAGCTGATACAAGCACCCTCTTCACTATTACATGTATTCGCTTTTATTTGTGAATGGGGATTTGACAGTAATGTATACTGGAGTAGCACTCCAACAATAAGAGATGGTAGGTGTCAGTATCCTTTGCTTATCCACACATTTACTTTTAATTTCACTATTCTGCAGTATAATAAAGACACAGCACACAGGCAGAATATATTAGTGACATCAGGAGAGATAAATAAAGTATGTCAAGGTCACCCGAAAGATCTATCTGAATACGCGATGAGGCCATACAAGAATATTGTGGTGACTTTATTTTGGAGTAGTTCTACACCTCACACACACACAGGCCAGCTATTCACACTTGAGTCACACAATGATGGTGTTCATCCAGGCTTTGGGCTCTGGTGGCGCCGATCAAAGACCTCCTTTCACGTCTCCGTTGGGATTAAATATCCCTCCACCCTTCTGGGGTGGGGGGGGTGCACCACTGTACCTGTCTAGCTTCAGCTGATGCACTGGCCCATGAAGAGCTGCTCATTGGGGGCAGACGCTGATAAGGTACATGTAGTGTTGAATCAATAGCATGTAGACCCACGCAAGAGCTGCAGATATCCATCTTCTCGGTGCATTGCATCCTATAGGATACAGCCTCGTTTGAACTCGCTAATCAGATAGAAACGCGATAGGACCTCTTACAATCTCGAGAGCATGTCCCCCCTCCTCCCATGAAATGTAACCAGCAGTGGAGCCTTTGTGTGCCACACACACCTTCACATCGGAGGATGGCTCACGTTCGAGAATAGTCTGTTGCTGGAAGGCTTTCAAGCCTAAAGTGGAGTTATTTGCATAGGTTAAATATTCGCGCCTTTCTGCAGCTTCCGTCGATATTACGGATTTGCTGTTCTGCCAATTTTAATTCCTTTCAACCCACTCCTCCCACATTTCTGGAATGATGGTGGAAATTGTTGAAATGTTGTTGCTTGAAATCCTGTGGAAGAGGTTTAAAAAGGCAAGTTGTGAATGGCAGAACACAAAGTGGGCCTACATATCTGTGTACGGGAGAAACAAATCAGTGCAATGATATCCTGCAGGCATGAGATTATATCGCTAGTGTGCAGTGGGTGGCCAGTTATTGTGTGTAGTGCAGTGTGTGTATAGTTATTTCTGTATGTGCCTGTATAGGAAAGTGCCTCTAGAATTAGCCAAAGTGTAAAGGTCCCACATTGTAAAAAGTGAGATTTCCATGTCTTTTTTTTTTTTTTTTTTACAAAGCAGGTCTTGATGTTATATAAATACTGTGAAAGTATCAAAATACTCAATCCACAGAGAAATGCACACATCCCTTATTCAGAAACTGTGCCTTTAAATGAGCCGTCACATCTTCTGTGCAGTTGTGATGTCACAACTACGTAGAAAATGTCGTTACAGTGCCGTCATGTTGTGTTCAGACGCAAATAAAGTAATCTACTTGCTTAATTCGCATGAAATTGGACTCTGAAATCTTCTGTTTTGACTCGCTTCATTTGCGTGATTACTCGTGTCGCTCGCTGTGGAAGTTCCGATTTTTCAACTCATGCGAATGAGCGAATTTGCATCATTCGCTTCATCGCGCCGCGCAGTTCGCGTCATTCGCGTCGCCCGACCGACTCGCATCTAATCGCGTCTTTACATTGACTTTATATGTAATTCATTTGCGCAAATTAATTTACAGTGTGTACACGATGTTACAGTCATTCCCCGGCTGCAATGATGTTACAGAGACGCAGAGAGCGCGATGTGGAAGACCCAGAAGCACAGAGCAGTCAGAGCAGACTGGGCTTTTTTGGGAGGGGGGCTTAAAGAGACAGGCGCTAAAATGGAGTGTTTCAGACAGAGGGTGACTACAGGTATATTCAGACAGACGGTATGAGAAAAATGATGTGTAAAGCAAATATAAATGTGTTCTAGTAAAAACCCCAAATATATATAGTATGAACCTGAAAATGAGCATAATATGGGACCTTTAAACATTGACCATAATTCACCATCGACTAAGTAATTCCTGGTTGTTTGAACCCTGAGAAAATAGTTTCTGCAGCTGATGTGCAGGTTTGCTGTCTCTGTCCATGGTGCTGAATGGAGGCTGACAAACAAGCAAAAACAAATATATTGTTAGTTGCTCCTCATCACATGCCACTTTATTACAAGGTGATCACATTTGATCAGTGGCATAATACTTTATTGTCATGCATCATATATAAAATTATGCTTTGCTTTTGTGAATGGATCTGTATTTTGGTGTTAATTTGTAGGGCTGCCCCCTCTTAGTCGATCAGTCAACTAATCGATCGTTTTGAGTCGACTAAGATTTCTTTAGACGATTAGTCGATTCATGTGCTTTTTTCATGCTGAATTACTTATTTCCAAGAAACTTATGAGCACATCTCTTGTAAACACAAGATTGTGTGTTAGTTGTAGTGTTTTTGCATGATTCTTTGTGGAGAAACTCGAGTGCTAGTCGACTAAGGATTTCTTTAGTCGAGGACAGCCCTAGTAATTTGGACGGATTGCAAATGAGGGTTCATCGTTAAGTCGCTGTGTGCACTT